>QANY01006035.1:435830-570978 GCA_003255025.1 Datisca glomerata
CCACACACACACATACGCACACACATACATACATGTTAGAATTATGTCCATAAAGTAGGGTGTAATAACTATTTATGAGTATATAGTTATTTCTTAGATATTTTATATTACTAAATTTAATGAATGAATGAAAGTTTTTCTATTAATTAAAGTGTGTTATAATATACTAAGTCTTGAAACTATTATCAACGTAAGAAGAGTAAAGACTGAGATGTCTTCCATACAAATTCTTCTGAAATAGTTCAAAACGTTATTCGTTGTCTTAGGATCGACTGGGCAATCGAGTCCGATTATGACTGTTAGGTTGAACCAAAGGATGACAGTCTCAGGGCATGGGAGTGGAGACTCTAACGGTTGACCTAGTAATGTTATGGAACATGTTGAATAAACCGGTAACAAATTAGTTTGGAGTAAAGTTGTTTATCTAACTCTAAATTTTGTTGCCGGACAATACCCCGGCTGTTGGGATCGTGATTCAACTATGTTGGAGTTACGTGATTCACATATATGAAAATTCATGGTTAGATTGCAATATGCAACAATATCACATTATGTTTTATTGACGGGTGTGTAAATAAATTAATTTGGTCAGGTACTCGATGAAATGAATCATTGAATAAGATAAGGGAAATTATACGAGACAATTCACTATTATATTTTTCTTCTTCAAATAATAACAAGAGGAGTAAAACTATAATTTTATATCCCGCTCTTGTTACTGATATTCACGAAATATAATATGTTTAAATTATTCTATGGATCGTGAAATAAAAGTGTTAATTTGCACCAACAGAAAATATATCATGCATGAATCAAGAGTTGAATCAGCATTGGACCAATAGTGGAGTAGTACGATGTCATGATTAAATAAGTCGGGAATTTATGGAGATAAATTCGTTGAGTATTTGAGTCCTATAGCTTTATTCATGTGAGTCCATTCAGTTTCAGGAGTAGCTCAAAATGACATGAATGAAAAACAATATCAATTGGACCAAAAACGTGTTTTGGATCAAGGTATATTTCCTGAACCCATATGTGATGAGTGTTGTCACTTAATTAGCGATAACCTAGTAAATGTTCAAATTAATTAATTGGTTATTTTCTAATTATTAGATAATTAGTAAAATAAAAGAAATTAATTAATTGATGGAGATCAATTTAATTTATCAATTTGAATTGATGAATTTGGACACAATATTGATTCTAAGGACATATGCAATTTTCGGCAATAGTAAATATTAGGGGGTGAATTTTTGGCAATTTCACATATAGAGGTATATGTGCAAATTCTATAATTATTATATAAGGGATGACAATAGGGTCGCAGCTCTAACCCTAACATAATGTGTTATTACACAAAGTAGAAAAAGTTTCTCTCTCTCCCCTACTTGCCACCGTAATTTATAGAGGAGAAGGAAAATTTTGATTTTTCTTTTTCAGTTATTTTAAGAGCTCACATTCAATTTCTGATCAACATCCAATTGAGATATACTTTTGAATCCTACGAGTGATTGTTGATGTGAAAACTAATTCGAGTTCTACGAATAACGAATAATGCGAGACGACTAATAAATAGGATTCCACCGAATCAAATTTCTCCGATACAAGAAATGTATAAAATTGTTTCTACCTCTTTTGAATACATAACTTTGTATGCATAATCAAATGTATGGTTTTAATATTTAATATGATTAAATTGGTTGATGTGAAAAAAATTATATTATGCCCATGAATCGTTCATGGTTCAATGATTTTTCCTCAAATTTTAAAATTGAATCCAACAATTGATATGAGAGCCTTGATTTGTTTATTATGCATATTCTGTGATTAAAAGTATGTATCACTGTATGTTATGATATTGACATATTTTTGTATCGTAGATTCAAAACAGTTTTGAATGTGTTTTATGAATGAATCTCGATCTATTGATTCTAGGCGTTTTATTTTTCAAATTTAGAATTGATATACGCCGAAATTGAGGCATAGGATTTTCTGCAATTTATTTTCTTGCAAAATTTGTATTTTTTTTAATTCCATGTAATCCGTCCTCGCCACGGAAAACTGCCGCCGGACGTCACCTCCACAGCTACCTCCGCCCGCCACCGTGTCCTTTGCCTTCTGTTGTCTGCTATCGTGCCCTGCGTGGTGACTAGGGTTTGTGAAATCCGAGACGATAACAATTAAGGTTTAGGAAACTCTATGATGTTTCACAAAAATTCTAATCCCATCTTTTATCTTTTGATTTTTGAATTTTAAATTTTAGATTTTGAACGGATAAAAGATGATTAAAATTCAAAAGATAATTATCATTTTGTTATCTTTTTATCTTTTGAATTTTGAATTCATAATATATTTATCAATTTTATCAGTTTATCTTTTAGATTTTGAATTTAAAAGATAATTATATACATTAATAATTTTATCTTTTAAATTTTGAATTTAAAAGATAATTATCATCATTTGAATTTTAAATTTTAAAATGATTATTTAATTAGGAAAATAATTTTCCTTAATTAATGAGTTTTGATCAAAATTTCAAATTTTGAAAATGGGATTGCACTGTTATAAAGAGTTACAAAATTGGTGAAACTTCCTGAAAGACAATGAAACAATTACAGACACCATGAAGACTAGTATTTAAATAAATTATAATTTATTTATTATTCTTTTATGGGTTATAATTAAAAATGAGCCAATAGGGAGGTAAATTTTGAATTTATGATTTATTATTAATCTCTCATCATCATATAACATGTCATATAGAAATAAGAATATGCCAATATCAAAATTTAATGTAGCAGGTACATGCAGCATTGTAGTTTAATTTATAATGAGTGATAATTTAAATACATTATAAATTTTATATGATTAAATTGGTTGATGTGAAAGAATTTTGATATTCCACCCACGAACCGTTCGTGGTTCAATGACTTTTTCTTAAATTTTAAAACATGATCCAACAATACATACATACATATATATCATATTTATTTCCTCACATTTCTCTCATTCCCACTCCTCACATTTATTGTGAGCTCTATTGCAAAGCATGAAAAACTTCAGAATTTTTTTAAATATGTCTACTTAAACTCATTAATGGACATTTTGAAAAAAAAATAAAAATTATTTATGGATCGTAAAACCTGACGGAACCGATCAATAATTTTACCACATGGTCAATTCAATTTATATGCACATAATTAATCAGTTCAGTTCTCATTATAGCAAAATTGTGAATTTCGATTCAACATTGTATAAACCTTAGAAAAATTATGTTAATGTTGGGGTTTTCTTACTTGAATGAGCATTGGTTCATTCTCTAGAATGTGGGTTCTCTACTTCTCTACTATGGTAGTTTGGCCTCTAACGATAGTCCGATCACACGCGCGCGCGCGCGCACACACACATATATATATATATATATATATTATTCTAATAAGAAGATTCTTAAAAGTCGAATTATCTAATAATAGAGATTCTCAAACTGCAGAAGATCTTAATCTCATTATCTATATACTTGCATGAATTTGCATGTGTGCATATTTTACATCTAACCAACGTGAGAGAAATTTTTTTGTACAAGACAGGACCCATATTATGCAAAAAGGCATCATCCGTATAATATGAATAATCAAAGTATCCAACTTATAATATATGGTATGATAGTAGAAGAGTTGAGGTAACTTGTGCTAACTAAACAATGCTCGGATGCTAGAGAACAAGTTTCATGTGAAGTGAGTCCAAGAAATGTTTTGTTTTTTTTATTATGCATTATTATTACGCAAATGACTTTGGTTAAGCCTAATTTTATGGTTAACCTCTCAACACAAGTATTTCATGGCACCGACTTGTGCTACAATTCCGGTTGTTAAACCTCTCTATTGGACCAAGGTTTCTTCTCACTTCAAGAAACTAAGTGGATGCTCTTACACTGATTTCAGCAAAGTTTAATCATTTTAAATTGCTTACCTTAGCTCTACTCTACGTACTATTTATGTAAATATTTCAGGGTCAACTATATTTTAGACCCTGTAGTCTGGGTTTGCTGCCGATTTAATCCCTAAAGTTTCTAGTTTCTCAATTTGATCCTCGAATTCACAAATATAATCAATTTAACCTCGCTTGAAAAGTTTTCTTTTCAAAATCTCACTTATTGGCAACTTAAACTATTGCTCAGATGCCCCTATCCTCCTCAAAAGTTCTCTATCACAATAAGCTTGCAGCTTGTATGTACAATTCAGTCAGATGCAACTCCAAGTGCTCTTTGTTATACCGCAGCAGATTTCTTCAACTTCTTAAAGTTTTGCATTGCATTCAAATATAATAACTTCTATTTTAACAAACCAGAAATCACCCCAAGTAAATATTAATTGATTACTGCTAAAAGCATAACATAGATTAAAGGATACCGCACAATGTTTTAAAAAAAAAATATTGCGGCGAATTACAAGTTTTTAAAGTCAATTTAATAAATGACATTTTTTAACTTTGCATAAATATACAAGTTTTCATGACACACCAATTTTTTGTCACAAATGTAATTATATCTTTACAGATATGCCCATATTTGTACTTTTTCAATTTTATAGTGAGTGACTATATTTAAGGAGTGTCTTTTACATGGATATCATTATTTTGTTATTTTAAAATTCAAAAAACACACTATCCATTTTTATTATTGAAAATCAGTTAAGAATGATAAGTTATTAATTCATTGTTGGTCAAATCTGTTTAGAGCATGTTAAAAATTTATTTTTTACATTTTAATTTTAAATCTTAACAACATCATTTCTTTTCTATTATTCCGTATCGATCTCTTTGTAAAAAGCACTAGAATTTTGATCAATCCGTCAAACATCTAGGGAATATTTTTGGCATCATTTTAATTTTTTATCGATAATTCATAAATAGTCAATTAATGATTTAGTTGGTATATCATTGTTACAATATTGATGAAACATAAATTGTAGTAATTTTTGTAATTAACTAGTAATATTTCGTCGATCTGTTTATTCTACACATGTATGTAGTTAAATTCATAATTGATTTTTTCAACAGTAATGTATGTCGATAAGTTATCATTAGTTTATAGTTTATCAATGAAGTACAATGGATTATTTTTCTTATATCTCGATGAGTTTCTAGAAAAGGACTTTTTGAAATATAAGCATAAATCTGAATTCATAGAAAATGACTTCAACCGAAAGATGTTTTAATAATTTATGAGTAGTTTATCTAATAATTTTTTACATAATTTAATTAGTATAAGAATATTTCAATCATAGTTTTTAAGTGATTTATCCGAAGTGCAACAATGATTACTCGAGTTTTATAAATGTGTAAATCATCAAGATTTGTCCAGTGCGCTGACATAATGGATTATATTTCGATACTTTTAGTTAGTTGATTTTATTCCTTAGATTTTGAGATTTTGATAGACTAACGTAATGTTTTTTATTTATTTTGAATATATTTTTTATTTATCAGATTTCAACCAAAATAAATACATGATTTGGTTTATTATATGAATTAATATGAAATATTTTATTTTTTATCTTTTGTGATTGACTAATTGACAGATTCAAATCTTTTTTGTTGTAAGGATATCACTTAAATGGAGCACGGATATTTTAATCCATCAATTCCTGCAATTACAAAAACTTGTCATTTCACTAAAATTCTAAAAAACTGATGTTTCTCTCAATGTTTCTTGATCATAAAAGTAGAAATTTGAACACCTGAACTTTCTTTTTAAAAAACAGGTGGCCTTTTCCACAAGAAAAAAAACACTAAAACACCCGCACTAGAGCATAATCTAATAAATATTTTCTGTCAAACTCACATTCTGATATTAAAATTATCACGTGCTTGACCATAGTCTCCCAAAATAGTTTGACCAGACCAAAGACCAAGTTCAACGGAAAATTTAAATTAAAAATGCAACTTAATCTTTTCTAATATAAAAAATTCTGAATTTCATTAAAAAAAACCCATAGTATGTGGTTTCTTTCTTGAGAATAGTCTATTCATTGATTCTCGAAGGAATACTAGGAAATCTAGGTTTCCTTCAATGTTGGCTAGATAACACTTCTAGGCTTTAGCACTTTTATAGTTGATGCTTGCTACAAAAAGAGGTAATTGGCCAGTCTCGAGAAAAATCGTAATTGGTCACATGTAACCAGGTCCATTTTCTCATATCCCTTTGGAGTTATCTAAGACAGATGAAACCTACAGCAGATGCCAATCCCATAGCTTGTCACACGCAGACAGGACCAAGAAGTTAAAATCAGTTTCAAACTTGAGCAAAGATAAAACTGTCAGACCAAACCAGTCAAAACAAAGGCAGTGAACAGCCTTCACTTCTCCCAATTTATCTAAATGGCGAGTGAGCTCCCCTAGAATGATCATATGACATACATGCTAGGAGAGCTGACTATGGTTATCTGAACTCCTCCAGCAGTGCTTAAATCACTGAACTTGATGACAAATAGATAAACAGACTACTGGGGAGAATATATTCACCACTGCCATCTGCATAATAGCTCAAAAACCTTATTAATAAGCAAGTACCTGACTGCTAAACAGAATTCCGAGGAGCAGGCCAGCACATAGTGAACTTGCTGGCTGCTGCAAGGAAATATGACTCCCAAAACTCTTTCCCCATATTTATAGGCTAGAAAATTTTAAGCGCTCTTGTAGTTTTATCACAACCCTATGCTAGGTGAAACAAAAGAATTGTGTACAAGGAGGAGCACACTTGCCTGCTTGTTTCATTTCACCAATTAAAGTCGGATCAAGTAAGGTCTTCAAGAATCAACGCCACAACCACAACAGTATCAAATATCAAGGGATTTATCAATGCCAATGTGTATATTACCTTGCCAAAAACCAAAATAATAACACTGACTGACTTTATTAATACTCTCTTGGCCAATCAAACATTAGTTGCAAGTGCTTATATTTTGTCACGGAATACTCTGCCCCAACCAACACCATGATCAACAGTGGGACAGATCTGAAGAGCATCATCACCAAAAGAACGCAAAACCGGTTTCAACATGAGTCTTAAATATTTTTTTCCCATTCACCATAGTTCCTGACCTACAAAAATTGCTAAATCAACAGTTGGCACCCACAGGTCATGGGATATGGAGAAATTAGCCATGTGATAACCAGAACCACCAAGCTAAGCTATTTACATTTACGTGACGAACTACCAGCGCAATATAGTAGCAAAAGCCAAAACGACCAGTAAACATTCAGTATTGCCTTTCATCATTTTACTGATAGAACCGCCTCCAGCTATGTGCTCTGAACAATCATCACCCCTTGCTAGTATGCCCAGAATCCTGATTGTTACAAGAATCAAAATCTTTTTCTTTTAACACGTGAAATTTCACCAAACCCATCATCATGCCACACTGGCCCACAATGCCTGTAGTTGCCTTCCTGTTCTTCGATACTCCTTGCTCTTCTCGGTATATTTCCCGGTCCACTCTTGACTCTTCTTTCAAACCCCCTCCCCCTTACGCTACATCTTTCACGAAATTCTGAGTCATCTCCAGGAAAGAACCTGAAAGTCCTAGTGCCATCCTCATCATTAATATGAAAATTTTCACCCTCAGCTCCATTAGCTGGAGGCCTGAAAGAACGAACAGGACGCCTATCACCAAAATGTCTTCTTTCATCCCCATTTCCATCATTGGCGAGCTCATGTAGCCGACCAGAATGAGCTAGCCCACCAAAATACTCATCAGTCTCCGTCCTTTCTCGAGGATCCGTAACATCAGTTCTCCTGTTTCTAATATACAACCTGCCAGATGGACTCCTATTAGGAATGACGGACCTTGGATGACTATGGTCACGCTCAGATCCTAAATCCCTCAAATTACTGGATGGCCGTGACACATATGATGGCGAGCCATGCCCTCTAATGGCCATCTCTCCACGGAAGCAAGGCCTGTCAGGAGATCTCATCCGTTCTACCCTGTAAAGTGTAGATCTTCGATGAGTCAATTCCGGATGCCCACCACCAAACCCATCAGGGGATCTTCTTCTTGGGGATGACCATGGGCCAGGAGAGCGACTTCTAGATCTTATTGGAGATTTTGAATGAATTCTAGGAAGATCCCTTCTTTGAAGAGAAGAAAAGTTCCTACTCCCACGGGAAAATTGCCTATCCATCCCTTCATATGAAGGCTGTGGATGAGTAAACACAGGATCATTATCATCAGAGAAACCCCTCATGTACCTCTCATTGTGCCTCACGCCAACCATGTCAGAGCCATCTTCATTAATGCATCTACCTGGGCTAATATTTCTAGGTATTCGGCGAACCATATGTGAGCCACGTATTGGAGGCCCATCCCTTAGTACAGGAGACCGCCTCCTTGATGGCATGTTACGAAATATTGGTCCTTCATCATTTAATGGTTTTCTCCTTCCTCTACCCGCACCAAAAAAAGTACCATCTGATGAAAGATTGTAATTGTTATACTCAAGGTCAGCATCAGAAACAGGAGGCCCATATTTCTGTCTTGACATACGACACTCTGATGACCCATTATAAATATCTTGACCAAAATCATTGTCATGATGCCAATCACCACCACGCAGATTGTTTATGCGACTATTTAGCCTCCCCCTGTCATGCATAGAGTTCATTCTAGAATTTCTAGGTGAACTATCCTGGTTCCTCTCCCTTAAAAATTTTTGGAAACTGTCACTTCTGGAAAAAAAATAGGCAAGGCAGAAACATCAGTAACATTGTCAACATTTAGAAACTCAAGAAATAAGAAGAAAATTAGGAAATAATCACACCTCCCTCTAGGATGAAACTTTCCCACTTCAAGTGACACATCTGGCAACCTCTCACTTCTGGTTTGTGATGGAAACGACCTACCCACAACAGATTTTGTTTTACCAGGAGATAAATCATAAGTTCGAGATAGATTAATAATCCGGCTCCTACAACTGCCACCATTGGCATCTTTCACTGCATCGTCATCATTTACAGACATTTCTACCTTTGGCAAGGTTGAGTCACTCGCGTGCACCATATCAGTTCTTTTAACAATCTCATCTGCACCCACAGACACGTGGCTTGATTCTGGGCCTGGATCAGATATTCCCTCCCCATCTAAGGTCTCTCTTTTATCGGATATATCCAGTTCCTTTCTTCTTGTGTCCTCAAAGGGCCTCTTCACATCATCTGCAATGGTTTTCTCTTCAACAGCAAATGAATTTTGCGAAGACAAATCTTTATTTTCATTAGCGGTTTTTATCTCAGAAATTGAATCAAAACTAACTTTCTGATTCTCATTACTGGTTTGACCCAGATCATCAATTCCAGTGACTCTATCAACATGGAAAGAAATGGGATGGTCCTGACCAAACGGTCCCACAAAGTTTGCCTTTTCTTCATCAGAATCGCCATGATCATTATCTTCTACTTCTCTTTTCTCATAAACAGAATCTTCTACTTCAGCTTTCACTAGGGGTTCTCTAACCTCACCATCTTCATAATCATCTTCCTCATCACCCCCTGCATCCACAGCCTTGGGAAAAGCTTGATTTCCATCTGATTCATAATCAGAACAAAATGAATCTTCTTCTAGCATATCAGCAGATATATTAATCTTCTCTTCATCACTTGAAGAACCTTCACCGCATCCCTGCAAACACCGGGAGTGCTCATTCATAAATTTCAATCGGCACCCTTCAGGATCTTCCGTGCATCTATCTTCAGCTCTTACTGCATCTTGAACCCTAACAACTTTATCTTTAACATCTTCATCCTTATCATCTTCATGTATAACATCTTGATCCTTCAATAATTGAAAACTATTTAAAGTGACCTGCTCAGCTCTTTCACATGATTCTTGAGAAACCTCCACATCGAGAGGGCATCCTTCAGTATGACTAGAGTAACAAGACTGGTTGAACAAATCACATTCTCCATTTACAGAGAACTCAGTTGAACAAGAAGATTTTCTGCCAGAACCTTTCATCTCTGCCATAGGCATTGTCACAACAGAAGAATTGTTAGTCAGACTTTGTACCACCTGCTTCTCTGACTGGTTAAATATACCCTCCAACATCTTAGGTGTTTCCAAATTTACCTCATGAACTGATTCTGATTTTATTAATCTCGGACTACCTAATCTTATAACAGCACTCATATTTGAAGGCTTTGATGCTGCGAAATTGCACCGTTCACCTGATTCACGCTTTACTGGTCTATCGGATAATCCCATTATATTGACTTTAGCTCCCTTCAAGTCCTTCTTTATGCTCTCATCTATTGGTTCTGATTTAACAATAGTACCAACCATATCAAGGCTGCAAGGGGTAACACCCATTTGAGGGGAGCTTAAATTATGACTAACCATGCCTAAATCTAACTTACCAGAGGAAGTTGAAGGATCCTGACTAACATTTGGACGAGAACCAGATGAGCCAAGAGATAAATGAAGAGAATCGTTTGACATGTATTCCTGCCCTGAAAACCTGCATGATATGGAAATATTGGCTCTCGGCTCTCTGTATAATGCAGTCTGCTTTCCTGAGGAAATATCAATTCCAACACCCCGTGTTGAAGATATCAAAGGCTTTACATCATGTGTACCGACAACGTTGTCAACATCAGCAACAGATATCTGCACTGCAGGAGCATCACAACCACTATCTTCCCACGAGTCCATGGTAGTATTTAAATCCCAGTTTTCCCTATTTGACTGTATAAGAGAACCATTAGCATTCATTTTCACATTTCCAGTTTCACATATCAAGCTACTCTTATGCTCAATCAGAGACAAGTTCAGTGACATGTGCTCCAGATTCTTCTGATTCAAGCAATTGACATTACTCCTTTCACCACTCGGGACTGGAACAAGATGTTCTTTTAAGCCTAATGACAGTTCAGGATTTTCTGGAGCCTTAGGAATTTCTAATTTAAATTTCCCTACAAATTGCTTTTTTCCATTTATCTCTCGACGTTTGTTATCAGCATCGAAGTTACTCGAAGCCAACTTCAAATCAGTGCTCCCTATTGGAATTTCAAGTGCAGATTTATCAGCCACCACAAGGCCCTTTTTAGGTTCGCAGTAGTCAAGGTCACGAGCGTGGCTTGGTTCCTCAAGTTTGACTTTGATGCAACCATCATTGTTTTGGACAACATAACCAGTTGATATATCAGATTTTTCTTTACTTTCCTCATATACAGAATACTTGTTTGTGCCTGATAAAACTGAAGTTGTCAGAACACTAGCATTAGAAAGATTTGAACACATCGAAGAGCTAGACTGTTCTCTCTGCACAGAATCACCATCCACTGTAAGGGAAGATCTATCATCGGATTGAGGTGACGATGGCTGGATTAAAGGAAACTTCCTCTTCTTGATAGGAATACCAGTAGTATAATCACTAATGTGGCGGGTGATTGGCTTAATCCCAGTCTGCCAACAAACATTGATTCAATATTCTTAATCATAAAACGTTAAGCTTTACATCATACAAGAACTCAGTTAACAGTAATTATAAGCTAAAATTTTCAAAACCTCTTCATTTCCTGACACGGGCATGACTACCAGATTTGCAGGGTTTAAACCTTCCTCTTAATATTATATCAATACCATTCAACAGCAAGTCCTTCTGAACATTTCTGAAGTGCCTTTCAGATCCTGAACATATAAACCAACAAAATTCGTCTTCAGGAATTCTGTTTCCTACCAAAAAAGATCATTTTAAAGTCGTGTGACCGGCAAAACAGAAAACAAAAGCTTGTCATATTTCATGAATTGGTTCAAAATCAGCATCCAGGTTGCAAAGCCAGATGAGGCATACTCCATCTCAGCCAAAAGAAACGATAGGTTAGTAACAGTTAACAAAGTATAGATGAACTCATATTTCGATGCTACTAGCAAAATTCAACGAAGATAATCAATCATTAGAATTTAAATAAAGATGATCATCTTTGTTTCCATAAATAAGCCAAAATTCGGAGTATCGCCTACTACCCAAGGATCCAAATCTATCGCCCAA
This sequence comes from Datisca glomerata, assembly GCA_003255025.1. Taxonomy (NCBI): domain Eukaryota; kingdom Viridiplantae; phylum Streptophyta; class Magnoliopsida; order Cucurbitales; family Datiscaceae; genus Datisca; species Datisca glomerata. The sequence goes on from QANY01006035.1 coordinate 447,873, forward strand.
AAAAAGTTTCCGGTGCTTTACAACACTTCTCTTCGACCAAAATTCGGTCTTTTCACGACAATACGGTTTCAAAGAAAACCACTGCTCCAAAAAAAAGATTAATCATCAAACAGATTTAGATCAAACTAATTATCCGTAATAATAAAGACCGATCACTTGGGAAGTAGATCAGATCTGTTATTTAAAGAAAACAAAGAAAAAAATAAATAGAACAACATCATCTCATGAACATCCAGAAACCAAAACCACGATGCGCCTTGACCAAATCGGAAAACGGTGAAACCCAACCGAAGAGAACAGCGAAAAAATTCACTCACCGTCAGACGAAGAAGGTGTGTGAAAGAAGGAAGAGTTGGGTCAAACTCTCACAACTTCAAGGAAAAGAGGCGAGGGTTTGAGTTTCTTTGCAAACCAAGATGAGAGAGAGAGAGAGAGAGAGAGAGAGAGAGAGAGAGAGAGATTGGGGAGTGGTGGATAATTTTATAAGATGGAACGTGTGTAGTGGGAGGAGGCGGTATTATATTTGACACCTTTCCCCACTTTGTTTTGGAATATCCTGACTTCTATTCCACGACTACAAGGCTTCAATTATTGGGATTTCGATAGCCATTGTTGATTTGAATCTAACGTTCCAGATCGGTTTTCACAAATGTTCATAAAAAATTTAAGGGTAAATTATAGTTTTATCTTCTATAGTTTAGAGTAGTTTTTATTTTAAGTTCTATACTTTAAAAATTTATAAAATAGATTTTACAGTTACGTTTTACATTTTCATTAAACCTTCTGTTGTATCTTCACTTAAAAATATTAACGGTTCGTCATGATTTGTTGATGTGGCATTATGCGACAAGTAATTTAACGGCACATCAATTTTTTAATTACCTAGCAGCCACGTGGGGGGATTAGCCAAATTACTCCTAATTTCTCCCCCCCCCCCCTTTTTCTTCCCTTAAAGAGCAGAGCTTTGGCCAAACTCATCCTTCTTCAAATAAAGTTTTCTGCAGCTGAGCTATCTTTCCATTTCATCTCAACATGAAAGTTAGTGATTGAAAAACAACTTCTTCACAAGGAATAGTAAGACTCATATCATGAGCAAACCCAAGTTCTTTTTCAACATGACGAAGTAATGATTGAAATCCAGGGTGAGTTAAGACAAATATTGGAAGACCTAGAGTCCTAATCATCCTGGGTAGAACATATTTGTATTAAAATCTCTCATTTCTCCAATAAACCCCTAATTCCTTTTCCCTTTTTTTCTTCTTTCCTGAGTTCAAACTCCAACAGGCAGAGAAAGAGAGCAAAGATGTCTGAAGTTAAACTTCATCCAAAAATAAATCTACCAAAAAAGAGCTAGAGCCAAAAGAAAATATCAGAGGAGCATTGAAAGTTAAGCAGCCCATTACAACACCAGAAATACCAAAGCGGGTACTTCTGGGAGTAAATCTAATCCGATAGAATAATTTAAGGTAAGAAGATGGAGATTCAGTTGGTCAAAGAGATAAAGATCCTTACATCACAATAGCAGAAAATGATCAGTTGGTCTTCTTCTGATATGGGTCCTTCATGGATGTGGCAAAAACTGAAGTAAATCATCACCAACAACAGCAAAGCATGTTTATTTGGAAGGAGAAGGTGAAGAAGGAGGTTGTGGCATTGGAGGAAGATGAGGATAAGAAGAAGAAAGTAGTGGGAAGTGTGACCACGATAAAGAATGGGGGCGGTGGAGGAATAGATGGTGGGATACGGTGTTGCTAGGCTGAGAAATGCTCGGCTGATCTCAGTGATGCCAAGCAGTATCGTAAGAGGCATAGGGTCTGCGAGCATCATGCCAAAGCTTAGGGAAGAAGAAAGAGGGGGAATAAAGGGGTAATTTGGGTAATCCTCTCACGTGGCTGTTGGGATAATTAAAAAAGTGATGTGGCGTTAAATTACTTACCACGTAATGCCACATCAGCAAACCGTGATGGACCGTTAATATTTTTAAGTGGAGATCTAACGGAAGGTCTAACGTAAATGTAAAATGTAACTATAGGGTCTACTTTATAAATTTTTAAAGTGTAAGGCTTAAAATAAAAATTACCTCAAACTACAGGGGATAAAACTATAATTTATCTAAAATTTAAATGGTTTTGAATCGATAAAATCCGAACTAAGGTTAGATCAGACAACACTAGGGATGGGAAAGACACGCAGGTAATTGATATGAGATATTGTAAATGGCTAAGTGTATTTATTGGGTGAGTATTTTTTACCCATTATAAATGGGTAGGATATGAGCAATATCTGATGGATATTGAGTACTTATTTAACATCTTTCGATTACTCATGTAACGTGAGCATGTTGCGTACAATGCTCACGACCCCAACCCACGACCCACACCCCAGACCCTGACATCGACACCAAGCCTAACCCATGACCCACGCCCCAAACTACCCAGACCCACGACCCAAGCACACCTCAGACCCATGACCATTGTGTAATTTGTACATACTATATTAATCTAGTGTTGATTATTCTAATATACAAGTACTCATTAAGGTACACACATCTTAATGAGTAATACACATACACACATTTAATTTAACATGGGTATGGGTAGTAAGAATTTAATATGGATATGAGTAGGATATTATTCATACCCTAAAATACCCACTCATTATCATCCTTAGACAGCACAACCTCTTATTGGAAGTTGGATATGCAACATAAGTTATTCATGATAAATCATAGGTTATAATGAAAGAATATGTTATTTATTTATGGAAAACATGTTAAAATTTACAATAATTTATTATTTTAATTTTTAGAAAATTGTTGAAGTTCTATTAAATTTCCTACCAAAAAAAAAACTTTTGACATTGGTGACCAAGATTTGTTAGCTGCAACCAGCGACATATCCATGACATAAATACATAATTAACTGCATTTTTTTAATTTAATATTTGAAAACTTATTTATCAATTGTTACTTTAGGTTTATTATTAAAATTAATAATTTCTTTATGAATGAATTAATAATCTATAAGGATATAAATAAATTAAGATTTCTCGACATGTATCACCATGTATCACCATTCGACATCAACATCTCATGAGCAAACCTTAGTTTAAATAATGTGATAATCTCATATTTTTTAGACGTAATTGTGATAACTACATATTATATTTCACATATTTTAATAAAATATATTAAATAAAGTATTAATGAGATTGACATGTATAACATATGTGAAAATATACTAGCAAATAAAAATATTCAAAAAGTTAATGGGCATTGTCAAAATGAAGACAATGGAACTTGAACCCAATACAATTAATTTATTTTTTTGAAATTACACATATCTAATGGGTCATGTCATTATTCGCGAACATCATGTTATAACTACTGTCTAAAACATAAAAAACCAGAACCGAATGGTTGGGGAGGACGTGTACCCCTATGGGCATATAGTAGATCCGCCCATAGCTACAACTGACAAAATGACTCCTATGAAAAAAAAGTTTAATTTGGCCAAATGAGGGAACGTCTTGAGATAATCAATGACATCAGTTTGTGTGAAACCTTTCACCACAATGCAAGCCCTCTCGATAGAGCCATCAGTTTTAAGGGTGTAATCAATTTGGTTCAACTTAGTTTAGAAGGTTTTGATTAGACAAACCAAAAATATGATTGTATACCTTTAGAAATCGAATCAGACTGCTTAATGCTGGAAAATCGAGTCAAACTGAACCGTGAAAAAATGACAAAAATCGAGACGAGGCAAATCGGACCGTGATCTCAGCAAAATCTCAACCAAATCTCAGTCCAATATCAGAGACATAAATCAATCAAATCTTAGTTAAATCTCAGAATCATAAATATTCCTTTCAAATAAGAATACAAAAATCTTTATAAAGAATACATGGAAAAAAACACGGGATTCATTCTCTTCATTTCTCATAAATTCATTCCCTTCCTTCATTTATTTAGGCCTTACACAGAGTCACATAGAGAGAGAGATGAAGATTACCAATAAATATTAAGCCTTGCACAAAACTGAGATTTGAGATCTATAAAGCTATGGACATGTAGCGACGACGAGGAGGTTCTTCGATGGCCCAGCTTTTGGATATGAGTGAATGGTCAGTCGTTGGGTCTGCAACGACGATGCAGTTCTGATGAGAGGTTGTACGGTGCTCAGCCGTTGGGTCTATGATAAGGATGGATGATGAAAGGTTGTGATTGAGAGAGAAAAAATGATATGTTCAAGAGCGAGAGAGAAATGTGTTCTAGAATGAGAGGTTGTCTTCTAGAGAGAAAGAGAACTTGCATTTGAGAGAGAGACTATGTTCGAGAGAGAGAGTGTGTGATTGAGAGCAAGGACGGAGCCATAAATTTAGTTCAGTGGGATCACTGTCGTTTACGGCATATTTTTTTTATCGATGTCTTCTACGAAAGAAAAATGATATGTGAGAAAGAGAGGTGTTCTAGAGTTGTCTTCTAGAGAGAAAGAGAACTTGCATTTGAGAGATAGAAAGATTTTGTTTGAGAGAGAGACTATGTTTGAGAGAGAGATAATGATTGAGAGCAAGGACGGAGTCAGAAATTGAAATTTAGTTCAGTGGGGTCACTGTCTTTTAATATATTTTTTTCGTTGTTTACTTTTTATAAAATTCATTATATTACGATACATTTTTCAAGTCGAGCTCAATATGAATTTGTAATACGACTTTCCATAACTAAAAAAGAGGCAAGCTAGCATATTTAACTAATAAAAATATACAATAAAAATTTTTTGAGCAATATCTATATTAACCACAAAAGTTATACATGAACCTCATTCCCTAATCAATGAACTTTATGAACGGATTTATGTAGCCTTTACAACAAGAACATCGAGCAAGACTACTTCTTGAATTTGACCACATATTTACTCCTCTTGATTTTCACCAAGCCTGCATCTTTCCAACGTGAGAAGGAGGTGTTTAATCTCATGGATTTATTTTGGCTGTTTAACACAAAAAGGCAAAACAGAACACTTAGTCCCAAAAAGAAACTAAAACATTTTCAGTAAACAATAACCACAAACAAAGTGATCAATCATCAAACCCAGGCTTCGAACATACTACCATCCCCCACTGATTCCATTGATTTTCTTTTGAAATAAATTTCCATTTTAGTACAAAATAAATTTCTAATAAACAATAAACCACAAAATTGCATCAGATTCCTAACAATCAACCATAATTTCTACACAACAGTCAACAGAACATAAAATTTACATCAATTAGCAAAATACATATCAACACAACAGATCTGTTGGAAAAATCTAAAAAATACATATATGAATGACAGAATCGCATAGACCAAAATCGCAACAGAACAGAATCGCATAAAACAGAATCACAACGGATCTCAACAGCAATCAACAGTAATCTCAGTAATACATAGCCAAATACATATCAAAAACTCAAATCGCGTCTCAAAAACTCATCGACCGTTGCAGGACAAAGATCGAGAGAGAGAGAGAGAGAGAGAAGATATACCTTGGTCCTTGGCATCGTGCAGAGCTCGTGAGACAAAGCTCGAGAGAGAAGACAAAACTAGAGAGAGAGAGAGAGTGAAGCTCAATCGTCGACCGCCGTGCAGTGTTGCCTTGCTAGCGCAGCTTCGTCCGTTGGCATCATCGGGCTCGGGATGGGGGACCACCACTGCGCGTGATGTGAGGAGCGTAAGGTGAGGAAGACGAAGTCACGAAGAAAAGGATGAGGGGTTTGGGGGGAAATGGTCGGGGGTGAGGAAGTGAAATTAGGTTTTTTAATTTAGGTAAAAGTAAAATATTCTAGGGTTAAAAAGTAAAATAATGGGGTGACAAGTGAAAATTCAGTGGTGTAAAAAAAAGAATAAAAAATCATAATTTTTCTATACCAAACATTAAAACTAAAAAGTGAGTGAGGTCACTTGACCCTACACCCTTATGAATGGCTCCTCCACTCATTGAGAATGAGAAAGAGGCTAGGTTTTTTAAAATTTCTATTTATATGGGGACTGCGAAAGGTTAGGATTTTTTAGAGTTCTATTAAGTATTTATATAGGCCCTACGGTTCGGTCAGTATTTTTAGTTTAATCGGTTTGGCTTACACCCTAATATACTTTGTATTATAGGGTATACACCCACTTACAGCCATGAAATGGCTCTACTGCAATGGATGATAAAGGGTTTGTAGTACCCAAAGCACTAGAGTGATCTAGTAGCTGGGTAGGGGCCTAGAAGTGTCTACTGATGCACCACAATACACTTGGCTCTACACATTAACAAAGCTAACCCATATCCACTCTCTGACATAGCTAAGGGAGCTTCGGTCCTTATTTATTATCCCAATCTTTGCTAGGCTAACGAGGACTTACTTATTCAAAGGGAACAGTGGAGTCTCAAGAAGCACTGGTAGCCTGGCAAAGATTAGGATAAGAAATAAGGATCGAAACTCCATTAGCTATGTCGGGGATTGGATAATGGTTAACTCTGTTAGTGTGTAAAGCCAAGTGTAGTGTGGAGTCTCAAGCGTGGCGTGAATACATCCTCCTTCTTTACAGGATTCTAAACCTTTCTTCAACATAGGTGCTAGCGAGTAGGGGAAGAGATCAAAGACAAGAACAAGAAGCAAGCTCACCCTTCTTTTTTGATCATTTTGATTGAGGTGGGTGGAGAAAGTGGATAAAGACTTAAACCATTGGATGACTGAAACCACAATTGACTTCTTTTGCTTTAATTTTTGAAACTTCCCTGAAACTTCGCATGATCACTACCAATCATGGCCACCATATAATTGGCATTTTGTTCTTGCGTGGATACCTAACCTCATTTCTTAATAATCATCTCTCTTTTTTCTTTTCCTTTCTGGACAAGTTGTTTTTCAAAAAGTTTGAATTTCGAGACTGCATTAAGATATATTTAACAAATTCTTTTTCTAATGGAAATGAGATTTATTAACTTTATCTTATAATGAAAGACTTAAGGTTAACATTGCAAATACTAGATAATTAAGCCCTTTTATTATAGTCAATGATGTCAAAATCACGATCCGGATCATAGGATCGTAGAATCAGGATCAAGTGGGATCGTGGTAGGATCAGAACAAGATCGGTAGGATCGTAGGATTGGTAGGATCGATCATACCGATCATTCTCATATCTTAATTTGAGTATTTTTTTGGGCCAACATAAAGAATATGCCATTTTTAAGGAAAAAATAAAAGATAGCCCAAGATAAAATAAAAATAAAAAATAGCCATCCAATTTACAAATAAAACCAAAAATCCGCGTAAAATACCGTCACCCACGAGCGCCAACGAAATTTTAATTTTTTATCCACAAAAATTATACAGGTATATAAATTATATACTATACAAATTATATAAATTATCAAAATCTTGAGCTATGACGCGCGTGGCGCGAAAACTTCCTTCCGAAAGGGAGTCCTTTTTTCAAAAATTGTGCCAAGAGACTTTTTTATGTTCTTATTCGTGTGACCATTTTTGATAAATTTTCTTAGAAATTGACTATTTATTAGCATAACATATTTTTTTTTATCAAATATTGTCAAACGACTGATTATTGAAGCTCACTTCCTAAGCCTCCGTAAGTCCATTTCAATGTAATTGAAGTCTACCTCCTAGTTAATATGTTGTCATAAATCAAAATTATTAAATCTTTATTACTATACTCACTAGAATGCTTTTGGTAGAAATTTTGTTTTTATGAAAATATAATTTTATAATTTTAATTTTTAGAAACTTAAGAAACTAAATTTGAATTGTATTTGTTACTGTACTCTTTAGAGTGCTTGAGTGAGAAAATTATTTTGAGCAACTTAAAAAATTATATGTTTAGGATCAAGCTTAAGTTGATTATTTTAAGATGTTATGTATTTCAGTCATTTATAAAATAGAGTAAAACTTGTTTTCATTGTTTAATTTTAGTTAGAAATAGTTAATTTAGTTTTTTTAAGGATCACCGTTTTTTAATGTTATAATTATTAACATTTAGTAGGATTTTACGATCCTTGATCTAATCCAACGATCTGATTCGGAAAACCCCTACACTAATCCGAGTAAAAAATGCAATCCTCACAACCTTAATTATAATAGAGGTATATATGCACTCCACGCTTTAAGATAAGATTTCAGATTTTGTCATTTTCCAAACCAAACGTAACTCAGGTATCATCTCATCTCACAGAAAATGAGGATAGATCGAACTGTCAGGATATGATTTCTTTGGGCAGACTTGGACTAGTTTAAATAAACTAAGTTTGGCTGTTTTTTTAGTACTAATTTGGGCAGACCGTAGGAAAGAATCAAGCTCATTTACGGAAACAGTCAATTTTTAAAAAATAAGAAAAATGGCCAAAAAAAGTTATATTAACAAAAAGGACCGATTTTTTCTAACTGTTAATTTTTTTTATAAAATTGGAAAAAAACTATGTACATGTGTACTATGATATATAAAAATATGCAATATTATATATTTATATATTATAATATATTTTTATATATCATTTGTGGTGTGATATAATATGTAATATATCATAGTATATTTTAATATACCATCAGCATATCATAGTATTTTTTATATACCATCTGCTATAATCCGAAACTCGCCTCCTCATTTTCTTTCTTATTCACCTCTCTCACTGAAATCTCAGAAATCCAGAAATCAAACAAAAACAAACATACAACAAATGGATGATAAATCCATAAAATCAAGAAAATAAAAACACATCAAGCCAAAAAAATATAAAGACGAAGGGAGAGAAGAAATATGCAAATATAAAGTGAGAAGACAAATGAAGAAAGAAAAAAAATTCAACCATTTATACAAATAAGAAACTTTTGAGTTATTTTTTAAAATATTGACAAAAAAGTGGTCATATTTCCTAATTTTCCCAAAAAATCGGTAAGATACTGGATCTCAGCTGGGCCAGGCATTTTCCAACTCTCCCCATCGGACTGCCACAGACCAGCCCTCTACACAATTGTAACCGTGGTCTAGCAAGTTTGTAAGTGCTAAAATCTGGTCTAACATGACTTTCAATTATTAAACATCTTGCTAGACTCTGGTATAACAAGTGTATAGAAGCTAGAATTTGGTCTAGTATACTGTCTATAGAGAATTATATTGTCAAAGTTAAATGATTGTGTTGGTAAACTTAGATCAAGGTTTTTTTAAAGTGAATAAACTAGGTAACTAGTTAAACTTTTCATTATTTGTATGATAAACTATCATCATTTAGTATTTCTTGCTATTTGACATTCATTTCATCTTAATATTCAGGTGTGATTGTGGCATGTACGTCATCAATGCACATTGGGCGATTACATGCATCAAAGTAGGATGGTTGAGCTTCGAGGGAAGATGGTGGTTGATATTTATTATCATGCGTGACATTGAAGATTTTAAGATGTCTAGTATGTTATTAGATAGTTGTAGTCGTGTAGGTTGTGAATCAATGTCAATATTTAGAACTCGCATACTATAAATCATGGAACATAGATATTATGTTTTTTTGTTAGAATTTGAATATGCTTAGAATCATTCCCTTCATAATGTTAACACAACAATGAAAAATTATGTTGTTATGTTAGAATTATAGCGTTCATACTTTTTTGTCTCTGGTAGAACTTTGAACATGCTTAGACTATCGAGTGTGGATATTATATTGTATTGTTAACGCGAATCAGTATTTTGGGATGTCATAATTACAGTCCTCATCTTGTTATGTCTCTGTTCGTTTTGCTAGACCATGGTCTAGCAGAATATTTCTACTAGAAAATGGTCTAGTAAGTGTTAATTTTAATACAATACTGCTAGACCACGGTCTAGCATAATATTCTAGCTAGACTGTGGTCGAGCGACCTGACATGCAAAAAAAGAAGTGTTGAGATGATATTGTATTATTAATACACGAGTGAATCAATATTTTGAGATATCATAATTTTAGTCATCATATTGTGTGGTCTCTGTTCATTCTGCTAGACTATGGTCTAGCAAGTGTTAAGTTTAACACAACATTTCTAGAACATGGTCTAACATAATATTCTAGCTAGACCATGGTCTGCAAACTGGCATGTAAAAGAAAAAGTGTTGAGATGATATTGTACTGTTAATGTATGAATGAATCACTATTTTAAAATGTCATAATTACGGGCCTTATATTGTTCTGTCTCTGTTTGTTCTACCAGGTCATGGTCTAGCTAAATATGTTTCCTAGACCATTGTCTAGCAACCTAGCATGCGAGAAAAAATATTAATTATTTCCAATATTATTCCATATTCCAAAAACTAACATCCAACAATGAATAACATAAATTACGAAATATTAACACATATTCCTTTAAGTCAAAAAGAAAAAAAATCATTACAACTTGAAGTCTAAAAGAAGTTGCATTTCAAATTATAACTCCATTCATTACAAATCGTCCTATAATTTGGATACTACAATATCACGTCTAAGTTCGTATATTTCAACTGTCGTCTTCTCTCAAACTTCAGTTATCCTACCTTGCGCAGCAAATCCCGACCTAGGCACAAGCACAACAACCCCACAAAAATGTTATCATGCCACAATCCCATATGCATTTACAAGTTAATGGAAAATATTATTAATAATAAGAACCCATATTTCCTCGTCAAAATAAGCATGGTGTAGTGTAGACAACAACTTAGATATACCCTTATCAAAATGACCAAACAAATAGTATTAAACATGAGGAAATAAAACAATGCATTCAACCATGAAGACATAATATCAACAAAAAACTCGGTTCAGTTTTTAACATTTTAACTAGAAAAAAAATAAAAAGGCATAAATTATACCAAGTCACGCTAGGCCATGGTCTAGCACCTACATACCTGCTAGACCATAATCTAGTAATTTATATATTAATTGAAGTTATGTTAGATCGAGGTCTAGCACTTGCACACGTCATAACACTATCCCCGCCATCACAAAAAATACTCTCACAAAAAATGAAAGAAACAACTTCAAGGAGAGTAACAAAATAGGTACCAAAAATAGATTATTGACGGGGAGATCTATTAAAAATAGAGCATTAAATTGCCCACAATTTATCAAAATAACATTATTCTCAAACAAATACTATTAAAATTCAAGGTAAAGTAAGAATGTAATCTTATTTCAAATTCAACACATGAAATATAACATCAAATTCAATTTTACAAGCTAAATTCTAACTTCATCAGCCCAATAATCATGTTGTCTAAGTGAGATATATACCACAATTTAGTATTTTTTAAGATTGAGTTTTTACCTTGAATAAAAAATACAACTTCCATTAATGGAGTCTCGAAGCTTCCTCCTCTTCCAAAACTTATTTGAAACCTACTTCAACTCATATGCAAATAAAGAAATTCTTACTAAAAACTTCATGACCATAATAAATCAAAAGGTCTTGGCTGGAAATTTCTCAAACAATTTCATAAAAATGAGATATGTTGATGGGTTTAGAAATAGATCTATCGATGGGTTTTGAAGGGTTCTATCAGGTTTGACTCTGCCAGCAACGTTTAACAATGAAAGGGTCTATTGATGGGTTTTGAAACAGTTTCAGATGGGTTTCAAAGGGTCTGACACGAGAAGGGTTGGAGAGAGAGTTGGAAGGAGTTTTGTTGTGTTGAGAGAGAGTTCAAAGGAGGGGGGCTCAAATTATTGTTCACAATAAAAGGTAAATAAGCCGTTTACTCTATCAAAAAAGTCAAAAATACTTAAAACAAATATTAGGGCCTTAATAGGAAAACTTTATCATGCCATGAAAAAATTCACGACATGGATGTCGGGCTATTGTGGCCCATAGATTGCATTTAGAGCAATCTTAGACACACAAAACCTAGCACGTAGCAATTTTTTTTGTTCACCAATTATATAGTGGAGTTCATCAAATATGTACAAAAAATTAATTATTGAACGAGTTCACTAATTACGTAGTGAGTTCACCAAACACGTACAAATTAATAATTCTTGGAGGGTTCACCAAATATATACTGGGGTTCACCAATTACGTGCTAGGGAACTCCAATTACGTAGTGGGGTACATCAATTACGTAGTGGGGTTCACCGATTATGTACTAAGGTTCACCAATCTATCTCGGTGGTCTCTCTAACCAATACCAGCGGTTTTTGTGCCCAATACCAGCGGTTCCTGACATTTTTTTTCTTTTTTTGCGATTTTGTTGTTTTTCAATGATTTTGTACGTGAAATATTTTGATGAACTCCTCTAAGAATGATTGATTTTGTACGTGAAATATTTTGGTGAACCCCTCCAAGAATGATTGATTTTGTACGTGAAATATTTTGGTGAACCCCTCCAAGAGTTATTGATTTTTTATGTGAAATATTTTGGTGAACACCTCTAAGAATTATTGATTTTGTACGTGAAATATTTTTACGAACCCCTCCAAGAATGATTGATTTTGTACGTAAAATATTTTGGTGAGCCCCTCGAAGATTTATTGATTTTGTACGTGAAATATTTTGGTAAGTCCCTCCAAGAATGATTGATTTTGTACGTGAAATATTTTGGTTAACCCCTCGAATAATGATTAATTTTATACGTGAAATATTTTGGTGAACCCCTCGAAGAATTATTGATTTTGTACGTGAAATATTTTGGTGAACATCTCAAAGAATTATTGATTTTGTACGTAAAATATTTTGGTGAACCCCTCCAAGAATGATTGATTTTGTATGTGAAATATTTTGGTGAACCCCTCCAAGAATGATTGATTTTGTACGTGAAATATTTTGGTGAACCCCTCCAAGAATTATTGATTTTGTACGTGAAATATTTCGGTGAATCCCTTGAATAATGATTAATTTTGTACATGAAATATTTTGGTGAATCCCTCGAAGAATTATTGATTTTGTACGTGAAATATTTTGGCGAAACCCTCCAAGAATTATTGATTTTGTACGTGAAATATTTTGGTGAGCCCATCCATTACGTGAAATATTCTGGTGAACCCCTCGAAAAATTATTCATTTTATAAGTGAAATATTTTGGTGAACCCCTCGAAGAGTTATTGATTTTGTACGTGAAATATTTTGGTGAACCCCTCCAATAATTATTGATTTTGTACGTGAAATATTTCAGTGAACCCCTTGAAAAATTATTGATTTTGTATGTGAAATATTTTGGTGAACCCCTCCAAGAATTATTGATTTTATACGTGAAATATTTTGGTGAACCCCTCAAAATTTCCTTTGTACCCCACTACGTAATGAGGTTCACTAAATACGTACAAATTAATAATTCTTGGATGGGTTCATCAAATACGTACTGTGGTTTACCAATTACGTATTGTGGTTCACCAAATACGTCCAAAATAATAATTCTTGGATGGTTTCACCAAATACGTACAACATAATCGTCATACCTAATAGGCGAATCACCCATCTTTCCCCTAAATTCCATTTTGAAGGTGTTAATTGCATCGTCAAAGCCAAGCGCTAAATTTATGCCTCCAATCGCCTGTTTCAGTCCCCAAACACCGTGTAGAAATAGGCGATCGCCAATCTCCCTCCTAATCGACAATTTTTTGCTCTTAATCGCCATTATATGGCTCTAATTGCCAGTCTTCACATTTTTTCTTAAAATTGATATTTTTGTAATTATTTATCGTACACCGGGAATATCATTGATAAAATTTGAAAAAACTCGTTATTTCAAAGCAAACATTCATGATACTCACTTATTATGTGAAATTAGATTGGATTAGTTAAGCATTCTCGATACAATTGAACATTTATTCATAAACTCGTTAAAAACTATCATTGATGATGTTGTTGTACTTTTGTGACAAGTATAATTACAGATCGTGATGTTATGATGGTCGGTAAATCCTATTTATCGATTTGACGAACAAGTATAATCTTCAATTTCAGATTCTATCTATAAATTGAACATATCCGATAAAAGATTGAAATTGAATATTAAAATTTCAAATTTTAACTTTTAATTTAATAATTTTTTACCCAATAAAATTTGGAAAACAACATATTTACGTTTTAACGTAGAAGAGATGAGAATTACGAGAGAGCCCAAAATTAAGACCAAAACAACTCTCGGGCCTTGAAAGTACTTAAAAGATTATTTTTTTGGACCTGGAACTAGGTTTTGACAGGTAAACCTTATCACGCATGTAGATCTATGAATAAGCTTCGATTTGATATCTTACGGGACACGTGGTTTCACCCGAATCAAAAGCTATGTCCTCCAGAATTTGAGATGCGCGTGCCACGATCCAATAGGGAGTATTGGGCCAAACGTTTGTGTGTCAGGCATTTGAAGCCCAAACGCATTTGTATCTTCCGTTTGAGACCCAAACGCCACCATCAAACGTCAAACGTCACTCATGGCTGGAGATTCGCCTACCATGATCAACGTTTGGGGCCTGCTCGGCACGTTTAAACCCCAAACATCTATTACCATGGCGTTTGGGGCCCAAACGCCAGACACACAGGCGGTTGGCCCCTGTCACTGGCACACGAGTCAAACGCATGTTACCATGGCATTTGAGGCTCAAATGTGTCCAGTAGGCCCCAAATGCCAGTCATGGTAGGTGAATCGTCATGTACTGATGACGTTTAGGTCCTCACTATGACGTTTGACTCTTAACAATTTTCATACACACTTAGCTATGTTCATAATTAGACACTTTCATACACTTGACAATTTTCTTACACTTAATCATTTTCAAAACTTAATCATTTTCACAAATTTGCTTATTTCCACTCACTTAACCATTTTCACACACTTAGTCATTTTCAAACACTTACCCATTTTCACGAACTTTTTTATTTTCACACTTAACCATTTTCACACACTTGGTTATTTCTTGCACATTTAACCATTTTAACATACTCGGTGATTTTCATGTATTTAGTTATTTTCACAACTTAGTCATATTTGCAACTTAATCATTTAACAGACTTGGTCATTTATTTATTGCCAAATGCTAGTTTAATGGCTCCAATTGCTAAGTGTCATTTTCACACACTTAGTAATTTTTTCAACTTAACCAATTTTACACACATAAACATTTTCATACACGTAATTATTTTCATTAATTTGGTCATTTCATACACTTAGACATTTTCGCATACTTTATCATAGTCGATAAATTATATATTCACACACTTAGTCATTTTCACACATTTTCTGCCACTTAACCTTATTTTCATGCACTTAGAAATTTTCTCTACTTTGCCATTTTTCATGAACGTGTTTTGATGGAACTCAACTATTTTCATGTACTTAATCATTTTCACAATATATCATTTTTCACATAAGTTTTTTGATATACTTAACTATTTTTATATATTTAATCATTTTCACACGCTTGGTCATTTTCATACCTTTAGTCATTTTCATATGCTTAGTCATTTTGACACACAAGTCAATTTCCATACACGTATTTCCACACGTACTTGGTCATTCTTATTTCATTTCTTCAAGCTCTCTTCAAAGACTTCACATACTTAATCATATTCACACTCTTAGCCATTTTTATATACTTGATTATTTTCACATACTAATCTCATTGTAAATCTTTATGAAATAATAACTCGTGGCTGAATAAAAAAAATTAATTCAAACTTTCCTTTAAAAAAGTAAATCATTCATTGGCATCACTACATATACATATTCTTTTTTCATTGCAAATCCATTTCATTTTAAACTCTACAACTTCTAACTTAATTTTTGGTTATAACACAAATACAATGACGAAGAATTTTTAATAATTGCTCCTGTTGCATCGTTTCGTTCCAACTTGGATATGTACTCTCCTCTTTGTAAAGGTTCTTCCATTTCTTCAATTCACTATCATTTTAAAAAAATGGTGATGGTTTTAGGAATATACATATCTCCAAATGTTGGCCATTAGTTATGAAATGATCCAAATCAAATATGTCTCCAAAAGGTTGGCCATTCAATTTGGTCTCTTAATTAGAAACTTACATTTCAACAATATTCTACACAACTCATATACAAATTCATTTTATTTTTTATTGTTCCTAAGTCCATAATCTTGCCAATTACCTAAACTAATTTAAATGGGGGCATACAGAATAGAAAATGTTTATACAAATTCATTTTATTTTTTATTGTCCCTTTCTCTTTTCCTTTCTCTATTTTGACCTTTAGTTTGATAATTTAATCTATTTTCTTCTAAAGTATTGTGAAGTTTGAATGAAAAAAATCTACATTTTTCTTCAACAATTGAGAAAATAAAAGTAAAATAATAGAATGGGTCTCGATTTCTGAATGATCAACTATACATAATCGAAATTAAAACATAATTTCTAGAAATAGCACAAGATCCAAAATAATCACAAATCCAGAACCATACAAATGGCTGCAGAAGGGATTGTTCAATAAGGGGTTGCCCACATGCCCTAAATTTTGGTTATGGAAAGTCCGAAAGAGAGAGAGGCTTCGCTCGACAATTGGTTATGAGAAGTTGAATGAGAGAGGAGGAAAGGAGAAGGGGCTAAGCTTGGTCTGAGTTTTAAGAGTTTTTTGGCTATGAAAAGGGGAAATTGAACGAGAGAAGAGGAAAGGAGAAAGGGAAAGACAAAGAAATATGACTACATGTTCTTCCAATTGGAAAGTAATTTTACCCTCAAACTCATCTAACAGCCAAAATCATCCTAGCCAAATCTAATAGCCAAGATTAATCCTCATCAATGCTGAGAAATTTTTTTCTAACATTAAAGAGTGACCCATCTCAATAACGTTGAGTTCTTTCTGAGAGTTATTTTCATGTCAATTTCTCCTGATTGATTGCTGAGGAAAGGGAAATGGCTGACGCGCTAATGCTTATTGATTAGTTAAGTGCTTGTTTGCTATGTCTTGCAGTGATATGAGCAGGTTATCTGCTCTACATTTGGTTTTAAATGAAAACACTATATCAGAAACTATATTTCTATTTTAACAAAATTGGCAATAATTAATAGAAGTCTTAGTTAATCGGCGGTAGATTTCTTTGCTCGGGCCGACTGAACAATGAAATCCACCGCTTCGAGTTCAAAAGATAAAAGAACATACGGAAGCGATGTCATTCCGGAAGCAGAGATTACAAGTCCAGCTAATTACATTAAAAAAGAAGAAGAAGAAGAAACCCCAAGTACGAACAGAAGCCGACAAGTAATTGTTCCCCTTCTTGACAACAAGACTTTATGGGTAAAAGAAACCTAACCACCGAACCCGTAAAGAGTCCTGCCCTGCCTCTTAAGAGCGTAGACAACATCCATTGCCGTCACAGTTTTCCGACGAGCATGTTCGGTATAAGTGACGGAGTCTCTAATCACATTCTCCAGGAAGATCTTTAGCACACCTCGGGTCTCTTCGTAGATGAGTCCGCTGATTCGCTTAACTCCACCTCTGCGAGCCAAACGCCTGATGGCCGGCTTCGTAATTCCCTGGATGTTATCGCGGAGAACCTTACGGTGACGCTTTGCTCCTCCCTTTCCCAGACCCTTGCCTCCCTTACCACGGCCAGACATATTTTAGGAAAACGGAAGATTAACTGAAACAGAAACAGGGAAAACCGTTATCGACGAAATTAGGCCACGAAGAACATGCTATGACCAAGATAAAATGAGGTCAATCTATTCTATAAAAGAACGAAGGGCGTTGCAGGAGAATCTAAGAACACTTTACATGCCAAAAGTTGAAGAAGGAACTAAATCTCGGGTTTTAGCTCTGAGCAACTGAAAACTCTTATGAACGTCAATCCGATTGCTTCGGTGAAAACCAGTCGCTGGGTATTTGTAGCAACGCCCGATAGAGATTGTTATGGGCTCGATCCGTGACACTAAGTTTACAAGTTACAAATATTATCCATAGATGAACACAATGGATGGATAGGATTCCGTGCTTTGCTTCTATCCGGATTGATGACATGGCAAGTCAAATGGGCGGTAATAGTTGGAAATTCGCGGCTTTTCATTTTGGGTCGAAACCTTCCCTCCAACGCTCTCGTCTATTTTTGTGGTGTAATCACTTTGTTACACTTTCTAAGTTTCTACCTCTAAATATATTTTTTATTTTTTACTCTAAAAATTAAAAAGTATTTAATTAAGACAAACAAACTCTTTGTTTTGCACTGAAGCTATAATATTTTTTATCATGGATCCAAGTTTTGGGTATGAGAAAGGCACGACAATGTTTAAGAATATTAATTCAATCGCATGTAATTTTAATAGTTTTTTACCAATATATAAAATTATGACATCTTATATTTATTGAAATAATATTATTATATAATAATTCTTAAAAGATGTATTGCATGCTATAAATAAAATAAAAAAATATGTTCATAAAGTATTTGAAAAGATGAAAAAGTACTCAATAGATGTGCAAAAAAATTATATAGAATTTTTAGTTTGGAGAATTCATAAAAAATATTATATTTCTTTTAAATTTATATAATTATTTCAAATTCTATTCTTTCGTCTAAAGTACTCAATAAATTCACGTTGATTCATTTTTTACTTTTTACATGTGCATTATTTTCATTTTATATATGTTAAAGTCAATGGCATATTCAAGATTTTAGTTTAGGAGAACACTATTAGACATGAGAACATAATATCACATTAGTTATTTTTTTCCTAGAAATTTCACTTATTCATTTATCATCGTTTGTTTTAAGATACCTCATTATAGTTTATAGCTAATTCTTATTGATATTATATTGATATAGTTGAATAATGTTAATAATTATGATTTTATTCTTTGTTTTTTAAATCGTAATTATGGTTTGTTATTACTTTATTATAATCAAATTAAATACAAAATAAATAGAAAATAACATTTCTTTAGAAAGCATAAATTTTAGAATACATTATGTTAATAAATTAAATGTCAAAATAAGTAAAGTGTTTAAATTAAATCCAAGTTCTTAGTTCGTTTATTCAAACTGTGTGTTATTTTATAATACAATTTGATTAATACATACTAAGTGAAACAATAGGAATTGAGTACTTAAGAATAAACAAATTTTTAAAAATATTTTTACAATGAAACAAAAGTAATCAAATATAAAGGGAAGAAGAATGAATATACTTTTAGACCAACATATTTAGTAAAAAGAAGTCACATAAAAATTAGAAGAAAAATAGTAGGGCACCAAAATAAGTTAAAAAAATCCAATGCCAAAAGTTTGTGTGAAACATAAATAAAAAGTAACTAATAGATTGGGGTATTATCAAATTAGAGACGGTGTATTTGAACTTAAGACCTCTATTCAAATTAAAAAGACAACTATCAATGGGCTATGTAATAGTCCATGAGGAACACGCTTCAAATCATACAAATTATCATAAAAATACGGTTGTTATTGAAAACATACAAAAAATCAAATTTGAGAGGTCAAGGAGCACATGCCCCTGGAACCCAAAGTGCATTCGCCCCCTGATTAAATCCATTAAATTTAAGTTATACGATTGATTATTACTGATTCAATTTAAAGTTGTTACCATTTAACAATAAAATTTATGAAGGGCAATTAATGAATTTCATACAGTAGTGAGAATAATTTTTATCTAAAAATATTTTTCTCTCATACCCTCATTTATTTATACTATAGATAAATTTTAGAAAATCGCGTACTCAAACACTGCGCACATAAAGTAAGATGTGTCAAATTTTTTTTTAGATGCTTTAAATTATATCATATAATATACTTTTAAACAATGTAGAAAATAACTTGTTTAATTTTATTTGTCACATTACTAATAAATGATTATATCATTGATAGATTTTTAGAAACTATATTAATGGGTTTATCTTTATTCATTTGCATGATCTTTTATGTTACTAATAACATAAATATTACATAATTATTAATGAGAAATTTATTGTAACCAGAAAATAAATCTTTTTTATATGTATAAAAGATCTCAAAATTAATTTTACGGACATTCACATTCCTAAATCCATATTTTAAAAAATCTTAATTAGCAAACTATTTAAAAAATTATTATATAAATGAAGTAAATGACAAATATGTGGAATACGTAATTTGTAAGACACATTAAGGAGGCTTAAATGGTAAAAAGAAAAATCAAAAGTTTATCATTTTTAAGCCACTTTTAATATACCATATATGTGAAAAAAACTTTATAATGAGGCTTCCACTACAAGAAGATGGTTTTTCCCGGCGATTTTACGACGGCAATTATGCCAACCACCAGTAAAAAAAATCGACAAAACTTTGGCGCGGTTTTAAAAACCACCGCCAAGTGTTTTATGTATAGCGGCGGTTTGAAGACATTTTGTGGCGGTTCTGCTAAATAACCTTTAAATCCCTTATTTTTCTTTTTCACCCAAAACCCGCGCGGAATGTTTTCCGTGTAGCTGTGATTTTTAAGACATTTTACGGCGGCTTTAAAACCACCGCTAAATAACCTTTAAATCCCTAATTTTTCCTCTCACTCAGACCCGTGGCTTT
Organism: Datisca glomerata; assembly: GCA_003255025.1. NCBI lineage: Eukaryota > Viridiplantae > Streptophyta > Magnoliopsida > Cucurbitales > Datiscaceae > Datisca > Datisca glomerata. Next base: position 468,389 of record QANY01006035.1, read on the forward strand.
CCTCTCTCTCTCTCTCTCTCTATAACAGGCAACACGACCTCTGCCGTGATTTTATGCCGTCAGCTCATCCACCACGAGCTCCTTTATGATCTATAAGTACCATCTCTGCAATCTCCCTCTCCCTATCTCTGCAACAAGCTTTTTTTTTTGATAAATTGCAAAAATCTCAGCTTTGGGGTTTAGAGAGTTGGAAATGGTGTTTGCTGATAATTGTGACATTATGTGGACTGCTAGTCACCAATTAGTTTATGCACATCATAGTGTTTTTTACATAAAGGAACTTTCTTCTAAGGAAAAAAAAGTGTTGTATTTTGTTCATGGGTTGAAGAAGAGTGTCCAATTTACCATTTGGTTAAGTGTACTATCAACAAACGACACAAACATATAAGGATTAGCATAGGTATTATTTACTGGCTGTGATTTTGATTGGGATGAAGAGGAAGTGAGTAACGTATTTTGATAAATAGAGTGATTGAATTATGATGATATTGGTAATGTTCCACATGCATGTAAAATGTTAGCGGATATGCTTGTACCACTAGACATTAACTAACCATAAAAGTTGGTATTGGAAAATAACATGATTGTTGATTAGAAGAACAAGAGGAAGAATATGATGATTTGGAACATAAAGAATAAAATAGGAACTCAGGCTCATTTAAAGAAACACTCTATGATGATTACTATATCATAAAATGATACACTTAGTTGTGTGATATTGAAAGTTTAGTGATTGATAAGGGTGAGGAAAACATGAGCAACGGAAGGTTTTTAATAACAAATAAATTGATCTATGATAGTAAGGAAGTTCATAGGGTGATTTATAATCAAGTATGGATGTGGGTACCCACATCCATACTTGATTATAAATAACTTTAGTCAAATAACAATGTCAAGACTCTTGCTAGTACTTTAGAGGTAGTTGTGATTGAGATTACAATACTTGATTCCTCCACTTGCAAATTTTAATACCAAAATTTCAAAGAAAATGAAAAGTACGATCATACTCATAGGCACCACCCTGTGTGTATACTCTTTGCACTATGAAAAATTATTAATATTAATTCATTATACTTAGCTATGTTATCTAATTATGAATATTTATTATAATTTTTCATTTATTTAATTTAATAGTCAAATAGTTAAAATATGGTAGCTAATTTAATATAATAGTTAGAATATGGGTAGCTAATTTGTTTAGTTAATTGTTTATTGTAATTTTGCTAATTTTTTAGTTTTTTTTATTCTTGTAGTGATTGTAACTTGTTTGTCTCTGTTCTGAACTTCAATTTGTGATTCTGTTTCCATTGTGAGTTTGATTTTCATTGTATTGAACTATATATTATAATTTGTTCAGATTGATTTTAATATGGATACAAGTTGGATTGAAAAATCTTGAGTTAGTCAAGATTACCTTAATGCAGTTGATGAATTTTTTGATTTTGCATTTGAAAGAGTTTGTGTAGAGGGTAAGATTTTATGTCCATGTAAACATTATGTGAATATGCTGAGGATGAGTAGGGAGAGTGTGCATGGGTTTTGCATTGGTTATACATGTTAGTTTTTCTATTGTGAATCCATATTGCAAAATTCAAACGGAGAAGAGATTAATGAAAGAAATGTGAGTCATGCATCTGTGTATGAAGCTTGTGATGACAATATGCATGACTTGTTGCGTGATGCATTCAGAGTTGTGGATAATGAGAGAAGAACATATGATTTGCAAATAAAACCAACTGCTAATAATATGAATGAGTAACTAAATGATGTTCAACACGCAGATGTGAATAATTTCTTTATTTGATAGTGTTACTATTTGAATTAGTTATGTCTTTATTTGATAGTGTTAATATTTAATTTTGATAAGCTATGTCTCTCTTTGATAATGTTGTTATCTATTTTGTTGTGCAAGTATAACCATCATGGTCTGTGGTAGACGTTTGCGCATAACTGAGGACGAGTCCGTTGGTGATCAAGATCCACCATTCGACGCTCCCACCGAATTAGCAGATATATCATTTATTTTGTATTCCATACAAACTATTGTTTTTATTCATATAATGTATGATATGCAAAATAATGTTTTATACGTAGGTGAATCCTCCTCCTCTAGGTGAAAGGTTCGTGATCAGACACGATTAGCTCATATATGGAATCTACCTGAAGAGATTAAAGTAAAAGTTGAAATCAACGCAACAAGACAACCGATCAAGGATCAAACATCTATGTATACGAGTTTTTTGGCTTCACTAGGACGCACCTATGATCTATTTCCGATCACCTATGAAAATTGGAAGAAAGTTTCTGAAATGTACAAGAACGCAGTATGAGATATTGTGAATGTATAAATACTTATTCGTAATTGTCTCTTCCATTATGTATTTATTTAACTATACCTTTGTAATTTTTCAGAGTAAATGAGAAATTACCGACGTCAACCGAAAGTTTTCATTGTCTTCAATTAATAAGAGTTGGAAGGACGGTAAAAGCAAATTGAGAACAATGAGCACGATAAAATATCTGAGCGAAGAAATAATGCCTAAGACATAAACCTGAGGAAGTTCCCCGAGATCAGTGGAATAATATTGTCCATTTTTTGTTATCTTCTGAAGGAATGATATTACAATATTTTATCTTGACATTGAATTTTGTTTATTACGTAGAATAAATACTAATTTTGTTTCTCAAATATCAGGCTCGTAGTGAAACAAACACTGCGGTACGAGCAAAACAAAGTATGCATCATTCTTTAGGAAATAAAAGCTATGCTAAAAAATAAGACAAAATGGTGCATAAATCTTTTTTATTATAAGTAATATTTTTGTTTTTAGTATTGTGATCAAAATATTTTTTTTAAAACATAATGATAGATGGAGGTGTTGGGGAGATAGTCCAATGCGGTCGAACTGTTTATAGAAACACAAAAATGCAAATGATGAAATTTTGGTAGATTAAGAATCTGCTTCTAGAGCTGTAAGCATTATTTTTAAGTCTATATTTGTTAATATTTTTTATTTTTTCAACTATATTTGTCAGTTAATATTTTTTTATTTTTTCAACTATATTTGTCACACATGCGATTGAATTGTTTATTTGTATTGTAGGAGAAAATGCAAGAACCTATGGCAACCCAATCACGTTATGGGAATAATATCACCCGCATAATTGCATTTTCTGAAGTTATAGGTCCAGAGCATCCTAGACGAGTCCGTGGAATGTGACTAGGTCCAACTCCTACCAGTGTATTTGGATCGTAGAACAGCCACCAATTTTTTGAACAGACGTTCGTTCCACGCGCAAAACTTGGGATAGTTATGTCACAACTCCATGAACTTTAAAATGGTCAGGTTCAACTTCAATCCCAAGTGGCGCACCTCACGAAAATGATGCAGGTACAAAATTCTTCATTCTTATTCCCCGACGATGGTCATGTAAGATTTTTAAGGAATATATACTTTATTTAATTATAAATTATGTATATTCCAACACTAATACTATTTTTGTTCACTTTTATGTGTTTATAGGATTCTGGAGATCCTCCATCAACTTCACGATCGCATAAAGTTCAGTGAAGATGAAAAATACTATATTTGCTTAAGATTGAACTTATATAGCTTTGTCTTTAGAATTTGTGAATGTTTCAATTGATTGATTCTGAATCTTTAAATATTTGTGAATGTTTGAATTTGTGAACGTTTAAACTGCAGTAATTTATGAATATTTAAATTTATGGACTCTGAACTGTTGAAATTTTTATATTGATAGATTCTGAAATCTGTGATATAGAATGTTTTTTGAAACGAGTATTTTTGAAAAACTATGGGATGTTTAAAAAATAGAAAAATTATGGCCAAAATTTTAATTTATAAGGGCGATTTTGGAGGCTATAGAAGCGGTTCAAAATTGCTGGAAAGTATTTTTTATCATGTTTCTTAGGCTTTTGCGGCGGTTTGAACCGCTGCTAAAAATTAGTACATCTCTTATTTAGTTTCGTAGTTGATCTTATCCATATGAGAGTGATGGGGCAGTTGTTACTATCATCACAAATAAGGATGAGGCCTTGCATTTTAAATTGATCGATTTAAATGTCGTGACAGATCCAAATAAGAACGAGGTCCGTGTAATCCTGGTGTAGACTACACAATGACTCACAAGGTCCGTGTAACCATCGTGTAAGCTACACGATGACTACACGAGCTCTGTGACACCAAAATTAAGCCGAACATTCTTCAATTATATCTTCTGGCCTATATACTTCTGACACCCGTGTATTTGGACCTTATAGAATGACCAAACAATGAATATGTAGCCTGATGGTGTTCATGTTTTAAAACTTCAAATGTGCATGTATGTGTATCGATGGACTTCGTAACTTTGAAGTATGGATAATTTTCCAATTTCATGGCCCATAACCCCTATCGACATGTTCTCTCAACACATGCAAGTATCAATATTGATTGGCTTGACTTGGAGATCCGAAACTCAAAATTTCTTTGGATGACCATCATACGAGCGACCACCTCAGCTTTATCATTGTACAAATCATCCACGTTTATTGTGTATGTTACAAGCTGATTCAAATCAACTCGTTGTTCACTAGACCCAAGACGTTATTCATTCAAATCAGGTTGTGATGACAATGGACAAGTGGTCTCGGGTTCACCATCAGTATTCGAGTATGGAATTGTCGTATGGTTGTCTCCACTGGCGGCTTCATCATAGTCATCTCCACGGTTTGCATCATCATACGCTTCTTGATCAAAATCATCATCATAATCTCCATCTCCATCAACATCTTTATCCTTGAAAACATTATAATTGCTGTGACCAAAACCATCATCATCATGATAGTTCCTTTCAAAATGATCAAAACTCTCAAAGCAAGGAATGTTTTCATGTAGAGGTTGCCATGACATTTGCGTTTCAGGAACCCAACTATGATAAAACCCTATAGTTTCAGGAAACCGAGGTTGTTGTGACATTGTGGTTTGAGGAACTGAGCTTTGAGATGAAAAAAAATTAGGCTTGGTACTTACAAATAATGAGCTTCTAAGTGATTTTGATTCATTTTCCTTAACAAAGAACTGTAAATCTCTATCCTTTAAAATTTCAGTAGGAGGGCAGGGGACATGACTTCTATAAAGAAATGTGATGGACATATCATACTTTAAGGGGTCTATTTGGAGTTTTTCATGCAATATATCCAATAGCTCGTGGTAAGTGCATTTAGTAGATATCTTTAATGATTTAGTTTTCTCTTCACTAAAAGACCATGTTGTACAATTTTTCACCCAATCTCCATCGTAGATTATAAAAATTTGAACTTCAGACATATCTGTATATACATAAATGAAAGAAGTCAGTATAAGAAGAATACATAATGAAATGTAAGATTACACGATGATCATGTAGCAACCGCGTAGTGCACACGAGGCTTTCACGAGCATCGTGTGGTTCTACACGATGATCGTGTAGTGTACATGAGGATCGTGTCGTGTACACGAGGAGTACACGATCATCATGTGGCCATCCTGTACACCACACGATGTGATGATTGTGTAGTCCTCAATTAGTGTAATAGATGCTACACGATGCTCGTGAACTGCTGAAGAAGTTTATGATACATTACACGACGATCGTGTAGTGTACACGAGGCCTACACGGGGCTCGTGTACCCTACGTGTAGTCTACACGATGACTACACGAGGCTCATGTAGCACTCGTGTAAACCACGTTTTACGCAACACCATCATCTTGTAGTGATCCTGTACAATAAATGAACTCCAAACAACATTCCAAAAAGAAGAAAACAAATTAATATTTCCAGGAAACTCATGAAAGTGAGAAACCCATGAAAGAAGGAATGAGATAAGTAAATATTTTCAGAAAGAAGAAAATAAAACTTATACATGTTCTAGAAAGAAGAACTAGCAATCCTTTGCTGTTGCAGGAAGAAGGAAGAAGACAAAGAAGAAAACGAAGTGGAAAATGAAGAATAAGTCAAAAAAATGAAAAACGAAGAAGGAGAAATGAGGCGGGTAAGGAGATTTTGAGTGTTAAGTGAGTAGACCATAACATTTGCTTGAACAACTTGTAAAAGTGAAAGAAAAGTGAGTCAAGGATCAGGGTAAGCAAAAATTAGTATAAGAGTTCATTTTTATAAAATGGTTAGTGTAGGGGTTCTACTTTAGCCAAAAAAACCCGTGGGTTATCCTCTCATTTCATGCTCATCGGACTTGATGGAGATAATTGAATGAGTTTTTTTTTGCTAAACTGGACCCCTACACTTTAGCAAAGCTCCATGTGTCCGCGACATATATGTTCTATTTTCATGGAGCCGATGAATTTGGATTGTCTACAAGATTTAGGGTGATATGATTAGAGTTTTTTGCTAAACTGAACCCCTACACTAACTATTTTATAGAAATGAACCTATATACTAATTTTTGTTTTCCTTGCTCCTGGCCCACCTTCCGCTCAAAAGATATTTATGAAATTACATGTTTATCCTTCACCTCATTTCTCCTTCTTTGCTTTTCATGTTTTCCACTTCTTCGTTTTCTTCTTCATTTTTTTCGTCTTATTCATCTTTTTACTTCTTCATACAACAACAAAATGTTTATTTATTTATTTATTTTCTGAAAATGAGTTTTTACCTATTTTTACATATCTGAACCATATCTAGCCATAAATCAGATCTAAAAAAATGGGTTTTTGCCCATTTTTACAGATCTGAACCATATCTAGCCACAAATCGGACTGAAATTTGGGTTTTACCCATTTTTGGGTAGCAATTCCCTTTTCTAGTTCCTTTTGGACGTTTTACCTTTTTTAATCATTCGACATTTTATTTTTAGAGTGTCAGTCATGGGGGTACACTAGCGCCGTGTACCTATGGTATAGACTACACGATGAGTACACTGGAATCGTGTAGACTACACGATGAGTACACGACGCTAGTGTAATCCCATGCATGACACTTCAAATATAAAACGTCGAACGATTAAAAAAAAATAAAACGTCAAAAAATAACTAGAAAAAAGAATTGCTACCCAAATATGGGTAAAATCCATTTTTAGATTTGATTTATGGCTACATATGGTTAAGATCTGTAAAAATAGACAAAAAACTCATTTTTAGATCTGGGTTGTCGTCAAATCTTCTGGTTCATATATGTAAAAATGTGCAAAAACTATTTTCAGAAAAAAAGAAAATAAATAAATATTATCAGAAAATTCATGACATGAAGAAAATAAATAAATGAAAAAAGAAGATGAAAACGTAGAAGAAAATGAAGAAGAAATAAAAAAAATTGAAAAGGAGAAATAAGATGAATGGTAAATATGTAACTTTATAAATACATTTTGAGTGAAATGTGAATGAGAGATGAGGAGAAAAAAAATTAATATATGAATTTATTTTTATAAAATAGTTAATCGTCAGTTTAGTAAAAAAACCCTAATCAGATCACTCTGAATCTCGTAGACAATCCCGATTCGTGGGCTCCATGAAAATAGAACGTAGACGTCGCGAACACTAGGAGCTTTGATATGCTTCTGAGAGCTCGAATTACAGACCTCTGGTGGTCAAGGCGTCCACTTCTTGCCATCTCTCATTCGCACAGTCTCTGCACAAAGATTGAGTTCTCATCATTGTCCGTAGCAAAGGTTAAACATAAATGATATGATATACTTGTGTTTGGCAGCCGGGAAAAATGGAGAAGATATTATTCTAAGACTATGTCATGGTTTGGATTTAAAGCGGGTTCCAAAAGTTAGCTATTGAATGGCAAAATAGTTCAATTAGTTCATCGGGTTTATGGCCACCAAGCAAGATGTTTATAGTAAAACCTGTCCATTTCAGTCCGACATTTTCTTTCTAGTTCCAATTCCTGGTGCATTGCTGTTGTCTCAGGTACCACAGACATTGGAGGAGGACCGTGATGACGATTTTTTGCCTTGGTTGGAAGATAAAGCTGGAGTTGGGATCTCATCAGTACTTTCAGTTGTTAAATCCGCACATGGCAGGTGGTCTGTATGTCTTTGGTGTATGTTTTCTGTTGCCAGCTCTTCATCTCCGTGCTTAACATTTAATTTAAACAAAGGCAGTGGAAACGATGCGAATTAGTTTATATGCATTTCTTTGTTGTTGACTCCATAATAGCTATTAATCTCTAACCTCTCGACACTTGCTATTGAAAAGTAGGTCTCTTTCTGCTTCTAGGGCCATACGTTATGGAGATTGCATTTTGAAGGTTCCTTTCGACATGGTATGTTACTTGTATATCTTCTTTACGTTGAATTTAGAACGAGAAAGCATATAGATTATGGTTGTGATTACTCTACTTGATGTTGTAGCAACTATCACCTGACAACCTCCCTTCAGAAATAACGGACGGCCTAAGTGAAGAAGTAGGAAGCATTGCAAAGCTTGCCCTTGTTATTTTGCTAGAGCAGACGAGGAGTCGGGTATCATTATCTTCTCGTATTGATTTGAAAGAAAAGCCTTTTTATTGCAAATTTGGGCATTATATGTTTCCATTTTGCATGCCTAAAGAAATTTTTTTCTATCGTAGCTTGCATGAGAAGACCCATAGTGACTTAAAGAGGTCAATAAATGATTTTAGTATCTACCACGCAGGATTCTGAATGGGTTCAGTATATCAGTCGTCTTCCTCAGCTTGAGGAGATGCATAACACAGTAAGTGTTTTCTTCATCTCCTGTTTCTAACTTTATATTCCCTCGCAGGTAACACAGGGAAGACATTTATCTGGTTAAGTTAGATGCAACGGATAAATTTTGGTTCAGATTAATTGTTTTCTCTGGTTGGGATTTTGATTGGTCATTCTCATCTGTTTCAGTAGAGTACAAGAATTCTGCTCTCACAATATCCTTCCCGATGAATAAGTAACTAATCCAAGTTCATAGGTGAAGCTTGTAAATATCAGGGCTTCATTAATTTTAAAGTACCCAACTATGACTGTGTCCCCTCTAATTATTCTTATAAAGTAGATATTCATCTTGAAGTTTCTGTATTTTCATTAGAACCTTTTTCTTCAAACCTTCGCCGTTCATGTCAATCCTGGGAGTACTTGCTCACTAATCATTATTCCAGCTCCAGACCTAATTGTTCTGGTTGGTTAAAGCGTACAACTAATGTGTTAAGCATCACAGTTAATTGGCGCAGACAGAGTTGAATTCCACCCAATATGCATGCTATCACTTCCTCAAGATGATTCTTAATTGGGTGGTTGAATTTCTTTAGAGGTCTCTTTGAGGGAACTTCCAATTTCAGCCTACCATTGCTTTAGTGGAGGATGGGAGAACCCACTGAGAAAGGCATCTTAGACTTCCAATGCCTTTGTTACACAGTAGTTGATGAGTCTGGAATGACGTTTTGTGTCATATGTTTGTTCTCTTTCCCCTTTTTGAGGCACTTGTGTATGTGGAAGAGTCATCCTTGTCTGAAGGAGCAATCTGAAATTTTAAAGGATTGTACAGGCTTCAAAATCCTGGTGTTTAAGACATCTTAGTTCTTCTAAAGTTCTAATGTGTAGGAAGAGTGTGCAGTTTAGCATCAAATTGGTTGTCGTTCTACATTTAGTATTAATTAGTTTATATAGGATGACGATGCTTCTTCTTCTCCATTAGACACACAGTTTTACTTTATATACACCAGCACCTTGTATTTATATTCTGACTTTTACATATATCTAATATTAAAATGGGAAAGATTGATCAGGGGACAAAAATTTAAGAGTTCTAACTTGACCACTGTTTGAATCTTTGTAGATATTCTGGAGTGAAGTTGAGTTACAGATGGTCTGCAAGAGCTCAGTGTATCAGGAAGCCATTGATAAAAAGTATGAAATTGAAAAGGAATATTGGGTAATCAAGCCAGTAAGTATTTCTTTTTTTCCTGTGGTTAGTGAGTTAACTTATACATATTGTACACTATGCTACTGGTGAGATCATCTGCTTTATGGTTCCATTTATAGCGGAATTGAGGTCCTTGTCTCAAGTTGAGTAGTGGGTCTTGCTCAGTTGTAGTTGGATGACTGCTTGTATAGACTAACTATAGTCTTTTGGTGTTCGGTTAGGAATTCTCTTCCTCCGAACCTTCTTTGTACATTCTCTCTTCCGTTTTATTTGTATAAATTTATGTTTCTTATCTAAAAAAAGTAGTGGGTCTTGGTTCTCTGATAAGATATAGATGTAATCAAGTGAACCTGAGCAGGTTTCTAATAGGCAGAAAAGAAAATGATCGTTATAAAATAGCAATATGATCTACTGCCTCGAAAATACTTGCAACTTCAATATGTTTCATCGTGCCATCTAGATTATATGTTAAGACAAGAATTATAGTTTAGTAATACAAATACAACTAGTGCATCTCTTCATCTTAGAGCTCATATTTTACTTTGGTTATGAATTATAACATGCCAGATATAAGTGCATTATGATTGCAGGCTTTGGAAAGCTTTTCTGAAAATTTTGGAAGTACTACATATGACGATTTTATGCATGCTTACGCTTTAGGTATGTAGCTTTACTTAAAAATATGCATATGTTGGATTCCCCCTTCCCCCTCTCTTCTGTATGTAAAGTAAAACAATTTTATTTTAGATTAGTTTATGAAAGTTGGAGGTTTCTTTTATTTCTCTTGGTGTCATTATTGCTTTTGGAGTATTATGTCATGAATAATATTCCCAAGGAAATTTTCATAAAGTGGTATGCAATTTTGGTTGTGTAGGGTGTACTAATATGCAAAATTTCAAGCGTATATTTTTTTAATGATGTGGTAACCCAGTTGTATTGCAGTAGCAGTGTTGTAACGCCCTGATCCTCGAGGGTTAAACATACGTGTAATTTCACAATTTTGAAATCTCCAATTCGAAACAAACCCTAATTTTGAGAAAATTTCCAAATTGAAAATTCTTAATTTACCCATGATGGAAAACCCCTGACCTTAAATAGTGGAAGTATTAAACTTATTCATGATCGGAATCTTAATCAATAAATAGCGGAAGCGATAAAGTGTCTTAAATGCATAATTAATAAAATCTCAAAGAACTGAATTAAATTCTGAAATAAAGTCAACTTGAAATCTATAATTCATGAAATTTTCACTCATCATAATTCGTAGAAAATCATAACGTAAAATAAACTACTTAAATAACCAAGTTTAATAGAGCTCATTTTCCTAAGTGTTAAATCAAATCATAAATTGAAAATATAAATTGCTCTGATCTAACTGGTTATGGCAGTCTCCCACTCATGCTGCTTGCCATCACCACCTGCATCATAAATAACTGTGGGGGAGTGGGTATTTTAAAATACTCAGTAAGCAAACTCACATAATAACATGCATCCACATGTCATAAATGCAATCATAACATAACATTACTGAACTTGACATATAACATAAATGAAATAAAGTAACGTACTTGATCATGACATGGCTTAACATAGCACGCAGATAACGTGTGTCTCAAACAGAATCATTTAACAATCTTAATCATATCTTGGCTTGGCATATCCTCTAGTTAACAACCTAATCAGAACTGATCACACGTTAACTGAAACACATCATGACACATTGGGCGACGAAACAAATGGCACTCATCGGGCGACGAAACAGATAACACTCATTGGGCGACAGAACAAATGGCACTCATATGTGATGAAAAACGTGAACAGATGACACCTCATGAGTGACGGAAAATAGCGGAAGCGATAACGTGTCTTAAATGCATAATTAATAAAATCTCAAAGAACTGAATTAAATGCTGAAATAAAGTCAACTTGAAATCTATAATTCATGAAATTTTCACTCATCATAATTCGTAGAAAATCATAACGTAAAATAAACTACTTAAATAACCAAGTTTAATAGAGCTCATTTTCCTAAGTTTTAAATCAAATCATAAATTGAAAACATAAATTGCTCTGATCTAACTGGTTATGGTAGTCTCCCACTCATGCTGCTTGCCATCACCACCTGCATCGTAAATAACTGTGGGGGAATGGGTATTTTAAAATACTCAGTAAGCAAACTCACATAATAACATGCATCCACATGTCATAAATGCAATCATGGCATAACATTACTGAACTTGACATATAACATAAATGAAATAAAGTAACGTACTTGATTATGACATGGCTTAACATAGCACGCAGATAACGTGTGTCTCAAATAGAATCATTTAACAATCTTAATCATATCTTGGCTTGGCATATCCTCTAGTTAACAACCTAATCAGAACTGATCACACGTTAACTGAAACACATCATGACACATTAGGCGACGAAACAAATGGCACACATCGGGCGACGAAACAGATAACACTCATTGGGCGACAGAACAAATGGCACTCATAGGTGATGAAAAACGTGAACAGATGGCACCTCATGAGTGACGGAAAACATTTACAGATGACACCCAATGTATGACGAAAACATAAACAGATGACACCCTATGTGTGACGAAAGCATGAACAGATGACACCCCATTAGTTTAACAGAACATAACGTGAACAATTCTGATTTCTTGTTAAATAAAGGTCATGCTTAAGTTCATATTTTGTTAATTACCACTTGAATGAATTAACCTCATAACTTGCAGAATCCAACGTACGACAAAAATTAATCATATAATGCATACTGATACATATAATAGAATCAAATATGATAATATACTACGCAAAATTAGTCATACTCAGACATTTATCTCATGATAATCACATTAATAACTGAACAATAATCAATTGCCAAAGTGTTAACGAAATATAATAATTATTGAAAAATGATTAAACAGATAATAAATATATGATACAATTACAACATCAGAGTCACATCGTTATATAAGTCAATTTACACAAACATATATATGAAAGTAACATGCTTATTGACAATTAAAGCTGATGAGAATAACAATATTACATTTATCACACGTGGGTCACATTACAATGTAAATTCACTTACACAAGCATATATATTTATCACACACGTGTCACATTACGATATAAATTCACTTACACAAAGTATATACATTTATAACAACGGGAGTCACACCATCATGTAAGCCCACTTACCTGAAGCGGAAGAATGAATTAAACAATTAATGACCTGAAATCCAAAAAAAATATAATCACTAAATTGTTTTGAAATAAAACAATATAAACACATTTTTAATATCATAAAATAAAAGAGAATTAATTAAAACAGTGCGAAGGGGTCTGAGCGAGGTCGGAAAACAATATATCGGGTCTAGAGTCAAATGATAAAGCTTCTGGTCAAATGGTTCAGACCAGTATAGAAGTAACGGGTGTTTTCACAACTCTACCATCCAGTCAATTCTGTTCCACTTAATCCCTATTTCATGGAACAATATACTACTGTTGAAACATGGAAGAATTGAAATCTTAGATCAAAACATTATGTATGGATGGTATGGACTGTCTAAACAAAAATTCTTGAACAGCGAACAACCAGAGTTATTACTGACGACATAAAAAAGTTCCATTAATGAAAGATGTAAATATTAATGAAAGATGTAAATCCATTGAAAAATAAAAAATACGCATGACAGATGAAATGGTTGTTGCTATATGTTACAATAACGAATAATTGGTTTAACTGAATAACTAAATAAAATAGATAGACATTTCCATTGAAAGACCCCCTATATGGATAATACACATTCCAGTTGACCGAGCCTAATTCTAATTGTTTTGTTCCAAAGCAAACCACGGGGTGAGTCGTCCTATTCAGATATTCACGACCAAGAAGTATTGGATTCTCTTTCGGGTAGGCCTTGAAAGGAGAAGGAAGGCTGGAATGCCAACATGCGTCTATTGTTGAATTCACCCGACCCAATAGTACCCATTTTTGTAATGTCCAGTGCCAAAGTCACTGAATGGGTAAGTCGTCAATCCCAAAAACAGACTATGCAATGTACTTTATCTGTTGGGTTACGGGGGGCATTTTACCAGAGGTTTCTATTGTATCAATGTACACTTGTTTAATTCTTGTTGAAGCATATACTCGGGGGTGGGTGCCGGGTGGACTATTTCAAAGTGGACTCCTCATTTATTAGATAGAGAAAATCGCCAAGATTTCGTGATTCGCTGCCGAACTTATTCCTTCCAATTCAACGGGCATTCTCAACATCATGCCTTGAAGATGACTCGAATCTCCATGCTCTTTAGCATGAGATTCTGAGTCTCACGTGTCTACCATTTCACCACCAAGGCATTTTGAAAGTGAATCATATTCCATGAATATGATATCTATCTAGTGTGATGTATGTAATATATGATAAAGGTGGAGTGTTAAGAGTATTTCTATTGATCGGTCATGTCATATAGGCCCGAGTCGGACATCCAATTGCTTCGATTTGAATTATCCAGAGGATGCCTTATATCATATAAAAAGATGGACAAGACAATCAAACCTATTTCTCGATTCAATAGAAGCCCAAAGAGATGAATAGGTTCCCAAATAATGAGAGATATGTAAAAAAAACAGGTCCGATTACGCCTATTCCTAATCTTAAATGGAATGTAAGGACGTAGGGATCCATATGTAAACATAGTATCTATTTAAATACGCTTGGATGACCCCTTCTCATAATTAGAATGTATATAACCTAGCCCTATTCCGGTCTGGCCCGGTATGGAATGAACTTATAATCATGGAATCGACTCGATCATCAGATTATAGATTATAAGTTCATAACCCTATCCCATTCCCATCTTGGGCGAAACGTATCTACTAAGTCTTTGATTCCAGTTAATAAGAGGGATCTTGAACTAAGAAATAGATTTAAGAAGCTAAACAAAAAAAGGGTATCATGAGCAATTTCAATAATCGGGTTCATTGATATTCCTGGTATGGTAGATGCTGTCACACATACAATCATGATCAATCGGTGGAATTTGATCTTAAAGGGGATCTTCTATAATTTCGCACGTGATTTCTTGGTTTCGTCCAGTCATTAATAACTTGATTATTTTTAGATAATAGTAGATAGAAATAACGCCCGTAAGGAGTCCTATTGAAACCAAGAAATATAGGCCTGTCTATCATCCACACCAGAATGAATGAAGTTTTCTGAAAAAACCTGCAAGTGGAGGAAGACCTCTAAGGATAAGAGACATAATGATAAAGAGAGAGCGAAAAAAGGATCTTCTGTGTATAATCCTGCATAATCTCAAATGTTATCAGTTCCAGTACGTAAACTAAATGATACAATGCGAGCAAAAATTCCTAGATTAATGGAGATATAGAACAACATCCACCATTTGAGTCTCCAACAATTATTCCAATCATTACATATCCGATTTGGCCAATGGACGAATACGCAAGCATATGTTTCATGCTTGTTTGAGTAATAGCAATGAGATTCCCTAATATCATGCTAAGAATAGTTAGGATTTCCAGAAGAAGATGTCATTCGTTTGCTGAGAAATAAAAAGGAATATTGAAAATTCGAGTGGCTGAAGCTAAAACAGCTACTTTCGAAATAACATAAAGAAAAGCAACGACTGGAGTGGGAGAGTCAGAGTCGAAAAGAGGATTCCTCATTTCTTTCTCTCATTCAAAATCGTGCATGAGACTTTCATCTCGCATGGCTCCTAAGCTAGGTGATAAAAGAAGGAAGAACTCATCTTCTTTCCTTTTTTGATTACCTTCCTCACGTATGTATAAGACGGAATCGATTCGATTTCAAAAAAGATTTACTAATCCTTAACTTATCAGATTTCACTGTGGAATCTCATTGAATCTTGGCCATTTCTGTTCATTAATGTGTTACAATTTGAGAATTAACGTTCTTAATTGGCATCCGCCGTCTGACTTGCCAAAATTTTTCTTTCTGGTAATTAAAAAAATATTTCCATTTTATTTACATTTCACTGTGAAGACACACATCTATTTCCCGTTGACCAAAAAAATAAGACTGACATCTTTCTGTAATAAATCAGATTTTATCTTTTCTGTGATTGTAGAAGTTAGATTCCTGTGAGTATAATATATATATTATGTTTGAATTGTTTTGACTTTTATGGCATTGTTTGAAATTGGGACTCTGTTAATTTATGTTCCAGTCGCACGGATGAATAATCTATTAAGATATGCTGACAAGATCATTCATGAACTTGACAGTTAGTTCCCGAGCATGGGGTAGCACAAAGGGTTATTCTTTGGTATGTTTCTGTTTCATGCCAATAGCATATACTATGCTAACTTTTGTGATTTTTCTTCTTAATTTTCTTTTCTTTTATCTCTATTCTTAGTTTTGGCCGTTATGCAGATTCCATTTGCTGATTTTTTGAATCATGATGGGGTTTCAAAAGCAGTTGTACTGAATGATGAAGACAAACAAGTCTCAAAGGCTCTCTCTCTCTCTCTCTCTCTCTCTCTCTCTCTCTCTCTCTCTCTCCCCCCCCTCCCCCCTCTTGGACAATGGCTTAGGGACTCGTTTTGCTTTCTTTGATGAACGGTCGCAACTTTCAACAATATGTGTTGATCGTTTGGCATTATTATGACATGACAATCGCTATTTGCATGACAACCCCCAAAGTGTAATATACCCTTTATATGAGCTGCTTTAGCACTATGATGTATTTGATATTAAGAAAAATGATTTTTTGCTTCAAATTCTTTGAATTTTGCATGTAGGTTATTGCTGATCGTAATTATGCTCCAGGAGAGCAGGTCAGTGCTTAACCATCAATTTAATATGTCAAGTATTAATTAATTGACAAGATTTATCATTTATGTTCTTAAGCCTTTGTGCTGGACATTCTATGTTATTTAATGTAGAAGGAATACATGGACTTTCAGTCTATCTTAGGAGTTGATGTATGTGAACCCTTGAAAGCTTCAAGAGCTCAAATTTTGGCTTAGTGACTGTTTTGTTTGACTTGTCATTCTTACTCTATATTTATATGCTGTTGGGCTGTTAGCCAGAACACAATGACGTCACGAATAACCTATTAAGAGTTGTGATTCTGAAGCTCTAGATGAACCATTTTTTGTAGTTTCTGATACGATATGGAAAGTTTTCAAATGCTACCTTGATGTTGGACTTTGGGTTTGCATTGCCAGACAACATCCATGATCAGGTTAGTTCTGCATAAGATTTTAAACTATTGATAGTTATACTCTGTCTACTTTCGCATTGAGCTCCTTCTGTGTAATATTTTCTTATAGAACCTGATGAAATGTAACTTAACTTACAGTTCCACATATAGATTTTTTGGTAAGTAAAATAACGTGTATATAGAAACCCCGAGAAAGGATAAATACAACCTAGTGAGCTTCATCCATTGCCCTTTTGTCTCCATCTTGTGGTCTCGGTTGAGATTTGAGCTTCAGCTTAAATGGACTTTCCTAAGAAAATGTGGAGGCACTGTTTTTTGAGATTTTTCTGGTCAAATTACCGAGGAAGTATAGGATATTGTGGTATACTGGTCCTATTGCAATTTTATGGCTCATTTGGTTGGAGCGTAACAAGAGGATTTTTGAAGATTCTTTTGAGGAAGTTGATTTTTTGTTTGATAAGATACATTCTTTTACTTCTTTTTTGGGTTTCTATTAGTAGGTTGTTTAGGTATAATCCATTGTTCTTGATCAATAGTCATTGGATGGCTGCTTGTACAGCCCAATTCTATATTTTTTAAATTGTGCTTCTATAAAAAAGGGTAAATACAACCTAGTGAATCATATCTAAGGAAAGTTTGTAGAGGTCGTTAACCCAATTGTTTTCAGAATCCCAAATAGGGAAAAAGCAACCTATTCACACCCTCAAAAGACAAAGGAACAAAAAGAAAACTTTACAATTAGAGTGTAAAATAACGTGTAAAATTATATTAATCTTAGTTTGTTATCTTATATCTAGGGATAGTTGTTAGTTAGTTTCCTATTAGTCTTAGTTTGTTATCTTATATCTAGGGATAGTTGTTAGTTAGTTTTCTATCTTTTAGATTTTTTTTTATTCTGAGTTGTTACAGTTTGAAATTTATAAATAGCCATTTGGCTATTCAAGGAATAATAAGAATTATTATTCACCAAAATTACATGGTATCAGAGCCCTAGATCGAATTTTTTTCTGTTCGTTTTTCTTCTTCTTCTTTCTCTAAATGGCTGACGACTCCACATCACTCCCTGTTAAAAAAAAATGCCGCTGCCGCTCCTGGTTCACAGACCTTTGCTGCCATCGACACTGTCCATTCTTCTATGCAAATTACTGTGCATAGATTGAACGGACAGAACTACCTCGAATGGTCTCAGTCCATGAAATTTGCGATTGATGGCCGTGGAAAGTTGGGATTTCTGACTGGAGAAAAGAAGCAGCCGAAAACAGAGGATGTAGGATACGGACAATGGCGATCAGAAAACTCTCTTGTCATGGCATGGTTGTTAAACTTCATGGACGCCTCAATTGCCAAGCCTCATATGTTTATGACGACAGCTAAGGAGGTATGAGATTCAGTTCGTGAAACTTATTCTGACCTAGAAATTTTTTCTCAAATTTTCGAGTTAAAAACTCGACTATGGCAATCCAAACAAGGGCAGCGGAGTGTTACCACCTACTGTAATGAGATGGTGGCAAGAACTGGACCAGTATAATGACGATGTTTGGGAGAGCCAAGCGGACCTCCTCCAGCACAAGAAACGTGAGGAAAATGATAGAGTTTTCATGCTTCTTGCTGGAATTAATCAAAACATGGATGAAGTTAAGGGCAGAATTCTTGGCCGCCGACCCTTACCATCAATTCGTGAAGTCTTCTCTGAAATTCGGGTAGAAGAAAGCCGCAGAAAGGTAATGTCCAGCAATGAACCAGCCCCTATTTTAAATAATGACATCTCCGCTTTGTCAAATGAATTGAGTCCAACAGTGACATGAAAAAGAAGCCGTGGTGTGGTTTCTGCAAAAAATATTGGCATACTCGTGACACTTGCTGGAAAATACATGGCAAACCGCCTGGTGGAAAGCCGATTCGACCTGAGAGAGCTTTACAATCTATTGCTGATTCTTCTCCAGAGTCACTCAATCCCGGACAGTCTCCATTCACAAAGGAACAAATAGAGCAATTGTTGAAACTGTTACATTCCAACTCTGAAAAGCCGTCATGTTCTCTTGTGCAACATGGTAATTCTAATTTTTTGTCCACTTTTGTTTGTATTCAGCCTAAGACTACCTGGATTATTGATTCAGGAGCCTCTGATCATATGACTAGTTGTTCTAGTTTTTTCTTTTCATATAAGCCTTGTGTAGGAAATAATAAATTTCGTATGGCAGATGGCTCTTTTTCTGCTATTGCTGGTATAGGAGATGTAAAGCTCTCCAATACTCTAACTTTGTCTAATGTCCTTCATGTTCCTAAATTATCCTGCAATCTCATCTCTGTTAGTAAACTAACAGCCACACTAAATTGTATTGCAAATTTTTTTCCTCCTATTGTCTGTTTCAGAATCCGGTCTTGGGGACGATGATTGGCAGTGCTAGGGAGTGCGATGGTCTTTACATTCTAGATGAGGGGACATTCACGAATAAAGTGGCTCAACAAAGTTCTTGCCTGCAAGTTGCATCTGATTTTAAAGATGATGAGATTTATTTATGGCATTTTAGACTTGGACATGCAAACTTTCATTATTTAAAGTATTTATTTCCGGTTTTATTTCGCAATAAAAATCCCTCTTTTTTTCCAGTGTGAAATATGTGTTTTGTCTAAACACCATCGAAGCACATATCCTCCACATGTTTATACACCTTCACAACCATTTGCTTTGGTGCACAGTGACTTATGGGGACCATCCGGGGTCTCCACATGCAAGGGTAAATGCTGGTTTATTACCTTTATTGATGATCATACTAGGGTAACATGGGTTTATTTGCTAAAAGAAAAATCGGAAGTAGAAAGTGTTTTCAAAATTTTTTATAACATGATTCAAAATCAATTTCAAACGAGTATCAAAATTTTAAAAAGTGATAATGGGCGTGAATATTTTGCACAAGTTTTAGGTACTTTATTTGCTGAGAAAGGAATTGTTCAACAAAGTTCTTGTAATGACACACCTCAACAGAACGGTATTGCCGAAAGGAAAAATAGGCATCTTCTTGAGATATCGTGCTTTACTTTTTCAAATAATGTTCCTAAATATCTTTGGGGTTATGCTGTTTTACATGCTACATATTTAATGAATCGACTTCCTTCTAAAATACTAAACTTCAAAACGCCCATATCTGTTCTTAAAAACTGGTTTCCTAAATCTCGTTTGTTTTCGGACATGTCTATAAAAATTTTTGGCTGTACTGTTTTTATAAAAAATCCACTTAAAAATGCTAGTAAACTTGACCCTAGATCAAAAAAGTGTGTTTTTATTGGTGTTGCTTCAAACCAAAAATGGTACAAATGTTTTGATCCTACACTTCAAAAACCGTTTGTAACCATGGATGTAAATTTTTTTGAAAATATCCCGTTTTTTAATCCTAATCTTAAGGGGAAGAATCAAGTTAAAGATTTGGATTTTGGAATAACAAGTAATAGATTTAATCCTCATTACAATCTCAAAAATATTGCCAAAAATAATTTTAATGATCATACATTAGACCTGAATTTTTTAGGCTATGATTTAGGACATAATGAAAGGCAGATTGAAGAGATTGATAGTAGTAGGGAAAGTCAGGCTGTAAATAATTCCAAAAATACTGAACAAGAAGGTTGTGAAAATGTTGAGCATAATGTTTGTAACGAGCAACGAGCAGAATGGGACCAAGTTTGACCATGTTTATACACGGAGACTTCCTCATCAAAGAACTGAAGTCACCTCTGCTTGGCCACGCCGAGAATCTGAACCAAGATTGGAAAATGAATCAGGTAATTCTTCTATTCCTTCTAATCTTAGTCCCGAATCTGATCTTCCCATAGCTATTAGGAAAGGAAAACGATCATGTGTCCAATATCCCATGTCTCTTGTTGTTTCTAACTCAAAACTTTCATCTTCTTTTATCACTTTCACCACCAATGTGTCAAATGTCCAGATTCCAAATAATATACAGGAAGCTCTAAATGTTCCAGAGTGGAAGAAGGCTGTTCTTGAGGAAATGAGTGCTTTGGAGAAAAATTAGACATGGAGAGTTGAAGATCTAGCCAAAGGTGCTCCAATAGTTGGCTGTAAGTGGGTTTTTACGCCCAAATTTAATGGAGATGACACTCTAGAGAGGCACAAAGCTCGGCTGGTTGCCAATGGGTTTACACAAACCTATGGTATTGATTACACTGAGACCTTTCCTCCGGTAGCCAAACTTAATACTGTTCGAATCTTGTTGTCTATTGCAGCTAATTTAGATTGGCCCTTGAGACAGTTTGGTGTGAAGAATGCTTTCTTAAATGGAAGATTGGAGGAAGAAGTGTACATGCTCCCACCACCTGGCTTTGAACATAAGTTTGGAAACAAAGTGAGCAGGTTGGAAAATGCACTTTATGGCTTGAAATAGTCACCGCCAGCTTGGTTTGAAAGGCTCACTCAAGTGGTGAAGAAACAAGGTTATATACAAGCACAAGCAGACCATACCTTATTCATTCGACACTTAACTAGTGGAAAGATTGCAGCTCTAATTGTTTATGTTGATGATATACTTCTTACAGGAGATGATCTAGAAGAATTAGAGGCAATGAAAAATAAGCTCTCTAAGGAATTTGAAATCAAAGATCTAGGTGAAATGAAGTATTTCTTAGCTATGGAGGTTGCACGGTCTAAAAAAGGGATTGTCATTTCCCAACGAAAATACATTCTTGATCTTCTAAAGGATGCAGGAATGAGTGAGTGTTGTCCTATAGATACTCCTATTGATCCAAACAAGAAACTTGGTGACATTCAGCAAGGAACACTAGTGGATGTGCAACAATACCAACGATTAGTTGGGAGGCTTATATATTTGTCTCACACTCGTCCTGTCGTTGCGTTTGCGGTAAGTATGGTGAGTCAATTTATGCATCGCCCTTATAAAGAACATCTTGAAGCTGCTTATCGAATTCTGAGGTATCTAAAGAGTAGTCCAGGTAAAGGTCTTTTTTTCAAAAAGGAAGACAACTGAAGTGTTGAAGCATTTACTGATGCAGATTGGGCAGGCTCGATCACTGATAGAAAATCCACCTCTGGGTATTGTACATATGTATGGGGAAATTTGGTGACTTGGAGAAGCAAAAAACAAAGTGTGGTTGCAAGGAGTAGTGCTGAGGCCGAGTACAGGGCTATGGCCAATGGGGTGTGTGAGATCCTATGGATAAGACGGGTTCTACATGAGCTGAAGCTGAAAGTTAGTCTACCTATGAAGTTGTTTTGTGATAACAAGGCTGCTGTAAGTATTGCACATAACCCGGTGCAACACGACAAAACCAAGCATATGGAGGTTGATCGACACTTCATAAAAGAAAACTTGGAAATGGGAGTAATTTGTATCCCATTTATGAGATCTGAAGATCAAACTGCTGATATTTTGACTAAAAGGTTTATTTAAACCAACATTTGAGTTTCTTGTACACAAGTTGGGTATGTTTGATATCTATACGTCAACCTGAGGGGGAGTGTAAAATAACGTGTAAAATTATATTAGTCTTAGTTTGTTATTTTATATCTAGGGATAGTTGTTAGTTAGTTTCCTATTAGTCTTAGTTTGTTATCTTATATCTAGGGATAGTTGTTAGTTAGTTTCCTATTAGTCTTAGTTTGTTATCTTATATCTAGGGATAGTTGTTAGTTAGTTTTCTATCTTTAAGATTTTTTTTATTCTGAGTTGTTACAGTTTGAAATTTATAAATAGTCATTTGGCTATTCAAGGATTAATAAGATTATTATTCACCAAAATTACATAGAGTTTTCAATCTCCCTCCAAACAAGCCAAGGGGATACAATTCCAAGAAGAGCTCTATATCCAAAACCCCACACCTCAAAAGCTTCCACCAAAAACAAAATTCCCTCCATATAGATTTGGATAAGTGCTTGTTTAATTGTTCTATCTAGTGTAGACTGTTGCACTAAGGATGACTACGGCTATTCTCAGGTTCAGATCCAGGTTAGCATAGCTGAAGATGATCCTCTATGGAAAATAAAGTTGGAACTTTTGCATAAAAGTCGCAAACCAACTGTTAAACACGCCAGTTGCTTCAACTCATCAGTGAATACATTTATCATCAAGTCAGTATTGTTGTTTGGATTTTATCTCAATTATTGATGAGCTTAATATTGATGCCATGGTCTCATTTCTCGAGTTATTTTAAATTAACTCAAAATAAGTTTTTGAGTAGGAAGAAAATGCAAAACTTTTCAAGCAATAATCCTTGGATTAAGAGAGTATGAAACTTGGGTCGGCTGCAACAGCCATAACATCAATGCTTTAAATCTATGACTAGGTAGCGGTAAATGTACAACTTTTTCGTATCTTCCATGGTTTCTAGATATTTCAAGCTTGCTTGGCGGTGATATATTAGACAGGATCAAAGATTGCAGGAGCATCAGTGATTATCCTAGTAAAAAATGTTCCTGCTTGAAAAGAATGATTAGCGGTTAAAAAATGCTTTTATTGTGTTCGAAATACCCATCTATTGGTTGACAGAAAATGAATAGGCATTAGAAGGTTTGATGCCAGCATCTATATGCATTGGTCTAGATATAATGCAGAAACCATGTTAAAATTTGGCAAAGCTTGTGATTCTAGGTTACCATTGAATTTACATGATCAAGTTCTCATTCGGCTGTCATTTGAACTTAGAGGATAAAGCGCAAGTTTGACATTCAATAAATTACAACACTACTTTAGATGGGGGGGGGGGGGNGGGGGGGGGGGGATTCGACTGCCATACTTTTTCTTTCTTTTCAAAACTATAATATTATCAATATCTTTGGTTGATTATGCAAATTATGTACTTGAAGGGAAGTGCACTCAGCGAGCGGAAAAGGAAGAGGCATTCCACAGTCACTTCGTGCATTTGCTCGCATTTTATGTTGCGTCTCTCATCAGGGTATGTTTGGCTTGATATTCTTCTATCATATCATTTTCTATTGTCTAATGTTATGTTTGCCCATAAGATATCATGTTGATTGTTTTCCAAATATCAGAGTTGAATGATTTGACTGTAGAAGCTGCTAATAACGATGGCCGGCTGGCTCGACGTCCTTTTAAGAATGTCAGCAAAGAGATTGAAGCGCATAAGACCTTGCTATCTGTAATCACACAGTTGATTGGGGAGTATCTCGCAAGTATTAAGGTAAAAGCATGTCGACTTTCACTTCATTACGGCTCCATCTATATTTCAAGTGGATTACCAAGTAGATATATTTTATGGCAACGGTCTCTACTTCCATTGATGTGCAGTCTCTAGAGTGCGTGAATTCTCCCTTTGGGTGTGAAAAGTTCCCTGGTAGAAGGAAAATGGCTCAGTATCTTCTCACTGGTGAACTTCGGGTCCTTAAATCTGCTTCCGCATGGCTGGAGAACTACTGTGAATCCTTGACTACAAAAGGATTGTCTTCAGTTTGATACAAAAATCTACAGCACTAGATCAATATGCAATTTCCTTTTTTCTTTGAACGTAAATTGTTGGTTAGCGGTGTGATCGTTTGTTATTAACTTGTCTAACTAAGATATGCTTTTTGTAACTTTTTTCAAGTATAAAAGCTGGTTTCAGGTTCATCTGGGAGATGAAATACAGGGTAATTGATGTGTAATTTTTTTCAGGTGATTAAAAATTTCTTAAAACCGAAAAGAAAAGTTTAGAAGAGCATACCCCATGAACCAACAGAAGAAAAACGAGGAAACAACTAACCCAAGAAGAGAAATTCAGGCACAACAAAATGAACAATTCTTTCTATAAAGCTTACAAAGCTAATTGTATGAGTAAAATGAGTCTCATACTGTATTATGACATGATAATATATGTATCAAGAGATCATATATTTACGTCATAATTAAGAATATATTTTAAATGAATATTTTATTGGGAGAGTTTTTATTTTATTTTCTCCTCCATATTTTTCTTGGATTTTTGAGTATTCTACGGTATATTTGAAAAATAATAATTAAAATATTGTATTTTTGAAACAAATTTCAAAAGTAAGGTGAAAATGTACAGCTAAAATGAATACATCTTTACAAAAGACGTCTTTGTGCTGGCGTGGTCATAAATGAGGTCACGTAGAAGGCATCTTTATACCTTTATAATCTTCGTATACAGACAGAAAGCAGAGAGCTGCTTCGCGAACAAAACGCCCGCGAATAGAAACCCCTCAGTCCGCGTCCGTGCGTTGTCGATTGTGGCTGGAGTTTACTGCCATTTCGTCGGCACTGCACCCTCTTACTCTTATCTCACTCTCATTCACAAAAAAAAATTCTCAATCTCTCAAATTATTAGCAAAAATCTCAAACTCTAGGTACATTTCTAACTTCTTTGATCTTTTAAATTTGTTCTTCAAATCTTGAAATTATT
Source organism: Datisca glomerata (assembly GCA_003255025.1). Lineage (NCBI taxonomy): Eukaryota > Viridiplantae > Streptophyta > Magnoliopsida > Cucurbitales > Datiscaceae > Datisca > Datisca glomerata. The sequence goes on from QANY01006035.1 coordinate 493,888, forward strand.
CATTTTTTTATGAATGTTGTATGGATATATATCATCAATTTTGTATTATCTCTCTTTAATCACTCTCAAACCCTAGATTTTCATGTGTTTTGAGTTCTTGAAATCTTAAAATTTTTCAATTTTAGATGCAGTTTCTCAATTATGTGATGTTTAAACTTTTAATTTGTAAGATTTTATTTATGAATGAGTTGATATATTATGAAATTATAGATATTTACTTTGAATTTGTAGATTAATTTATAGAATTTCTAGGTCTAGTTCTGAAATTGTTGTGTATTGTTTAGTAGGTTGACAAATGGGGCAAAGACCTATGGTAGTTTTACGTTACATGAATGGTAATGTCGTAATTGGGGCAAATGGAGTTTCTTATGATCAACCTTATATGAGGGGAAATGTAATTCATAAGAAGATTACTTTTAACGAGCTATATAATACATTATGTGAAGCCTTGTCAATTGACCGTTTATATTGGAACTTGAGCATAGTTTGTCGTTACCCACTTACTCTTGGTGCTGGATCATCCAACTATGTGAAATTTTTGATACGGAATGATAACGATGCTCATATGATGTTTACTATTGTGCTTCAAATTCCTCCACCAAATACAATTGAGTTATATTTAACCAAAAATACTAGAGATGTATGAGGTCCTAGCATAAACTTATATAGTGACAATATCTGTGGTGAAATAGAGGTACACGATAGTGCAGCAATTTCTTCTTCATTCCATGACAATGACATGTATCCTACAATGCAAGAAAATATATCTAGTAGTTGTTATTTGCCACATGAAGATGCAGATGCTCATGACGTTCATGTGAATCCATCTAGCCCTCCACGTAGCTTCTTCTTGGTAGAGTTTGAGGAGATAAATGCTTGTAATGTTATTGATGAAGATGATGACCAAGTTGAAGAAGATGATGTTGTGAACCCCTCAGCTGATATACTCCAACATGAACCCTCTTCACCATTCCTTACTCAGTTGGACTGGGATGCCTTAAACGAAAGCTAGATTAGATACCCACCCAACGTACTGAGATATGGAATGAAACAAATGAATTATACAAAGGTTTACATTTTGAAAGTAAATTTGACACTTGATGATACTGAGTCGTCTTGGATAATGTCTTGAATCCGTAATATGTGTGAGACAGCCGCACAAACAATAAGACAAGTTAATGCGACTTATCAAGCTTTTTTGTCCTGAAAGCATGGAGTGCACAACTCATCTCAAAGAAGTCAACATGAATCACGCATGCCTCGAGACTAACCATTTATGTCTCAGCAAAAGCCATACACGCCGCCGGTCTTTTATACATTTGGAGGTGAGTTAGTGACTTAACTTGGTTCTACTTCTGAACCATTTCATCAACCTCAACGGCGTAAATGAGCACGAGCTAGTGCTCCTGGAGGAGGAGGTAGAAGACGTGCCCGAAACTCGCCTCTTGTGGAAGATGGTCCTATTGTAGATGAAGAAGACCCATATATTATGGAGGAAGACCCGCCGCTTATTGTAGATGAAGAAAGTGTAGCTACAACTATTATGGAGGAAGGTCCATCATCACAAGTAACTCAACTACAAACATATGAAAGACGCCCAAGAAGAATGAGAAGACGACCACCGTGTGGAACGTGATTGATTTATATTTTTTGTAGAATAAATAATATAAAATGTAAAGTCATAAAATTTGTTAAAAATATATGTTGTTCATTGAGAATATGTGTGATAAAGTTATAAAATGTTCTGCATGATGAATGATTTTTGTATACAGGTTGTGTTGACGATTTTTGTAAGGTGAGAGCATCTGCACTGAAGGCGTCTTTTGTAAGGTGGAAGCATTTACACTGAAGACGCCTTTGTAAAAATACTTTCAAGTTACACTGAAAACATCGTTTGTAAAGACATCTTTTACCAACTTGAAATCATCTTACAAAAGACACCTTTCAACGTTATCATTTTCACATTAATTTTAAAATTAATTCAAAACTAAATTATTTTCAGAAACGCGAAACTCACAGATTATCTACTTTTCTTTCCCATGATTGATATGCCCCGTAAAACTTGAAAGTACAGGATAGATATGGCCAAACGATTCTCGTAATTCTCTAACAAACCAAGGGGTTGTTTCAGAAACGATCTTTAAAACTTATCCACAGCCGTTCTGCCTCGTATAAGTACACCAGAGAGCTCGCAACCACCTTTGTTTTACAAAGCAAAATTAAAATCTAGGTTTTAATTGTTCCTCTTTCTCCCAGGTGCGCTCTCTCTCTCTCTCTCTCTCTCTCTCTCTCTCTCTCTCTCTCTCTCTCACACACACACACACACACACCTAAATCATGATGTTCCTCTCTCGCTTTATGTATGTGAAATTTTGAGAAAAATCATTATGTTAAGCTTACAATTGGGTTACCGTCCGTCCTCGTTGCACCCTAAATAATGGGATTCAGTTCAAATTATGTATGGGAAATTTTGGTTAGAATCATGATGTGCGTTAGCTTCATTACTGAGCTGCGATTATGAGCTATATATCTGTCGGATCCACTGGCTTTGGATCCTTTGGCGAAACTTATTGGTATTTTCATTACATGTATGAGCTATTTATAGTTATTGGTGCTGTATTATGTGGCTTATTCCTTTTTTTTACCTCTTTTTGGGTGTCTAATACTATGGCTTTTAGGAACTACCCTTTGTTTTTTATCAATGGTGGTTGGGCGCTACTTGTATAGACTAATTCAGTATTTTTTGGTGGTCGGTCAGTCTTTCTTATCCTCCGCAACCGCTTCGTGTCATTATTTTCTTCTTAATATAAATCTTGTTTCTTGTAAAAAAAAATGTGGCTTATTTTACTCGAGGGGTATATGCTTGATACTTCTTTTGGCACTGTTCTTTATTGTCTTGAAAATGGAAAGAAGCGGCGAGGACATCGATATGAGAAAACGCTTTGGGAGTTGTATTCTTGAAAGAAATGATCCAATAGGAGAGGGGAAACTCCACTTGTAAAACTATTATTTGCTTTTTGTAGTGGTGGTATTAGCTCAGCGTCCTTTGTTGTACTGACGTGTCTACTGCAGGTGATATGCCTCGGTACGATGATCGCTATGGTGGCACAAGGCTTTATGTTGGTCACTTATCGTCTAGGACAAGATCTCGTGATCTCGAGGACATCTTTAGTAGATATGGAAGGTAACTTTTATTCTTGAACCACGTGGTACTCTTATTATGTTTATTGATAAAAACATGTGACTTCTGTTGCTCAGTTTCTTTCACTTATTTGTGAAATGGAAGATGGCATTATTTCCTTAACTTCGTTTCCTATGTGAAATTTCATTTTATGAACTTTATTTTGCATCCTTTTGTTTGAGTTTACGCCTTCTATTTTTTTGGATCATAATGTTGAACAATCATTTATTTGTTTCTCTGAATTTCAGTAGACATGTTTCTTTGTCATTTCTTGCAAGTTTTGGGTGGGTAAACAAGACTTTGTTTAGGTTTCGTCGGTCATTGTTATTATTAAGGTGTGTAGGTGTAAGCCTTCGCCAGCCTCTTGTCATTGCTTGACCCTACATTTGCATTTTCGTATCTAAATAAGAACGTTAATCCACTCCACATGTCTATGTGGTTTAACTTGAATGATCTTGTTGAAGGTTTCTTGGCTTTTGCCAAACCTGGAGGTCTATGGTGGGAGGGTTCCAATTGGTGGATTTGGCCAGTCTTTCTATTATGTTATTGCCTGTTTTTATCGAAATGGCCAGAATCTCAAAGTGGTGTTTAGTTCATCTGTGAGGGGCGAAGTAGCAACCCTTCAATACTTGTGTGATGATGGCCTTACTATTTCTGGAACCCATTTACGCAGAGTACGCGATGTGGATATGAAGCGAGACTACGCATTCATTGTATGTGCCTCTCTCTCTCTGTCACACACACACTCACACACAGAAAGTATTATCATTAGCAGGATTACGTATAATTCATGTTCTCCTTATTATAAACCTATATTTTGCAAATATGATTGCTATGTTCCTTTTTGCTACCTATAATCACAGGAATTTAGTGATCCCCGGGATGCTGATGATGCAAGGCATCATTTGAATGGTCGGGAATATGATGGAAGCCGCATCATTGTGGAAGTTGCCAGGGGGGTAAGTAGAGTACACATAATGTGGCACTTCGTTGCTAATGAAATCTGATGAAGATACTTTTATTGGATTAGGTTCCACGTGGTCCCGGTGGGTCACGTGACGGGCCACGTGATGGGCCACGTGAGTATCTTGGTAGAGGTCCACCTCCAGGATCAGGGCGCTGTTTCAATTGTGGGATCGATGGCCATTGGGCTCGAGATTGCAAGGCTGGGGACTGGAAGAATAAATGTTATCGTTGTGGAGAGCGAGGTCACATAGAAAAAAATTGCCAGAACAGTCCTAAAAAAGTTCGGTATGTGTTCTCTTTCTTCCTACATGGAGCTGTTTTCTTTTAAACTTAAGGATATGATACTCTGACACATTTTAATTGTGCAGGCGTGGGAGGAGTTATTCTCGATCGCCAAGTCCACGTCGTGGCAGAAGTAGAAGTCGTAGTTACAGCAGAGGCCGTAGTTACAGGTTTTTATTCATTCCCATTTCTTTTTAAGTGTTGACATGTATGTCTTTCGTCAATATTATTTCAGCATTAGTGTTCTCTCTTGGTTAGTTGAATTTATCCAACTCGGATGAGCTGTTCACCATTTCCTATGCCACTTCAAGAATTTTATACAAAACCTGGCATTTGATTCATCTAGTTATTTTCTCCTGATTTATGCAGTCGATCAAGATCACCTGTGAGGAGAGAACGAAGCGTTGAACGTTACGAGAAAAGATCAAGGAGTCCTCTTGACAGCCAGAGCCCCAAGAGGCACAGTTTGTCACCACCACCTTCCAAAGGAAGGAAGCGTAGCTTAACGCCTGATGATAGAAGCCCTGTGAGAGGTAGTGAATCTCCAAAGACTCGAGGAGGAACCAGGGGAAAGAGCAGGAGCCCAGTTGACGATGATGAAGGAAATGGACGTGAGGATAAGATTTACAGAAGCCCTGCTGAGGAAAATGGCCATAGCCGCAGCCCTAGTCCCATCCCCAGGGATGAGAGGAGCCCCATTGATGATGATGACAACCAAGGTTCTCCAAGAGGCAGCGAGTCAGCTTAGTTTGCTTTCTGGAATTTAATCTTCTTCTTCTCCTTGCTGGATCTTAGATGTGGTTTTACTCTACTGCAGTTGTGTTTCTACCTGAGATTTTATTGAGACCTTAGACGAGAATTAGCCAAGAACAACGAAACATTTTATATCCTTTCAGACATTTGCGATTCAAACTTTCTTATTCGCTTGAAGAAGTTACATGCCCTTCTGTGTATGAAGTTGGTACTAATGACTCACCCAAGTTCATTAATTTAGACCTCTATTATATGCATTATACTTGTCTCAACTATACGTAGTACAGGAAAAAAAGATGAAATACTGATCCAACCGTTGAGTTTGTTTCACGTCTTCTCTGACGAGTTTAATTTGAAAAGTAATATTGATTTGATATGGTTTAAGCATAACAATTCAAATCTTTCAAAATGTTAGTTTTATATATTTTGAAACTTATGCTCCCAAGGGTCTTGTAGCAGAAGTTTTCTATTTTCAATCTTCAATGATAAAGCAATTATGTGTATTTCTTCGATCTTCTTTCCTAGCTTTCAAACGTTTCCTTCTCGGCATTCTTTCTTCGTTCCTTTGTCTTTCCTTCTGGTTTTCCTTTGCTCCTCTCTGTTTCCCTTTCTGTTTCTTTTTCTCTGTTTTCCTTATATTTTGTTCTTCGTTTTTTTTCTTTGGTTTTCCTTCTCTGTTTTCTCTGGTTTCCTTCTTTATTTGGTGGTTAGTTGGTAATTTAACGGATAGAAATTGTAATGTCAAGCTATGAGTAACATTCTTCGGAAAAGTTGGGGAATTTCAGATCCATTGAAGGTGAAGGTATTAGATAAAAAAATATTTTTATTCAAGATAAACAAGAAGATTACTTCTGATAATATTGAGTATGATGTAATAACTATTTATGAGTATTTAGTTATTTTTTTTACATTTATGTATTACTGAATTTTATGAATAAATGAAAGTTTATTTAATTAAAGTGTGTGTATAATTTATTTAAGTCCTGAAATTATTATCAACGTAAAAAGGATAAAGATTGAACGATCTTCTAGACAAACTCTTCTAAGAAAATTTAAAATATTATTCACAATCTTAGGATCGACTAGACAGTCGAGTCCAATTATAACTGTTAGGTTGAATCAAAAGATGCCGGTCTCTGGGCATGGGAGTGAAGACCCTAACGGTTGACCTAGGCATGTTATGAAACATGTTTAGCTAGCTCTAAATCTATTTCTTACATCTTAATGGTATTTTTGTGTTTACCTTAATTCTGAGATGAATACAGATTTTGACTTAGTTACTTGCGATCTTTGATTCGTCAGAGGAGTGTGTTCGAACTGCCGGACAATACCTCAGCTGTTGAGATCGTGATTCAACTGTGTTGGAGTTACGTGATTCACAAATATGAAATATGTGACGAGATTGCAAAAGCAACAATATCACATTATGCTTATTGATGAATGTCTGAATAAATAAAGTTGGTTAGGTACTCGATGAAATGATTCATTGAATAAAACATGGTGAATTGTACGAGACATTTCACTGTTATGTCTTTCTTATTCACATTCAATAAATGAGTTAAAAAAATAATAACTAGAACGATAAAATGATAATTTGACATCCCACTCTTGTTACTGATATTCACAAAGGGTAACATCGTAAAATATTCTGTGGACCATGAATAAAAATGTTTATTTGCCAACAGAAAATGTAGCGAGCATGAATCGAGAGTTGATTCGGCGTCGGGCCTATAATGGAATCGTATGATGTCAGGATTATAGGTTGAGAATTTATGGAGATAAATTAGCCGGGTATCTGAATCTCATAACTTCATTCATGTGGGTCAATACGGTCTGAGGAGTAGCTCATACGGACATGAATGAGAAACAATGTTGATTCGACCAAAAACGTGTTTTGGACTAAGTTACACTTTCCGAACCCATATGTGATGGGTGTCAATACTAAATTAGTGAAGAACAGAATTAATGTACAAATTAATTAATTTATTATTTTCTAATCATTAGATAATTAGTAAATAAAAAATTTAATTAATTGATTGATATGAATCAATTTAATTTATCAATTTAAATTGATGAATTTAGACACAGTGTTAGCTCTAGAAAAGATGTAAAAATTACAGATTGCAGTGAAAGAAAGGAGATTTTCGACAATTTAACATATATGGGTATATTTATAAATTCTATAATTATTATATAATGAATTGCATTGGGGTTGCATCCCTAACTGTAATCATAATGTGTGATTATTCAGAGCAGATATCTAGTTTCTCTCCCCTCCCCTTATAGTTGCCGCCAAAAACTATCAGAGGAAGAAGAAAAAATATTTTTTTCTTCCTCAGTTGTTTAGAGAGCCCACACTCTATTCCTGACAATATCATTGCGAGATATACTACTGAATCCTACGAGTGGTTCTTGTGAAGATCAATTAAAGTTTAGCGAATCTCAAGAATGAAGAAAGCAAGACAAATAATTGGATCCCGCCAAATCAGAATTTCACCAATATAAGAAAATGTATAAATTATTTCTATCTTTTCTCAATACGTTTATATGAATATGTATGATCATTGAGTGGTTTTATATTTAATTTGGTTAAATATTTGTTTTGAAATTTTTTGATATTCCGCGCACGAGTCGTTTGTGGTTCATAAATTTCTCTTCAATTTTTAAAACTCAATCCAACAATTGGTACCACAACCAAAGGTTCTTGACTATGCATATTCTGTTATTAAACATATGTATGGATGGGTATTGTCATATTGTCATATATTTTTGTATGGTAGATTCAAAACATGTTTGAATGTGTTTTAAGAATGAATCCCGATCAATTGACTCTAGGTGTTATTTTTCAAATAATTTTTAAAAATAAATCAATTGATTAATTTACTTGGTAATTTATTTATCAAAGTAAAAATTGTTGGAGAATGAGATAATTACCGACGCCATGGAGACTAGTATTGAAATTATTGTCATTTTTATTATTCCTTTTTATGAGTTGTAATTAGAAATGAGACATATAGAGGTTAATTTTGAATGTATGATTTATTATTAATCTCACATCATCATATAACATACCACATAGAAATATAGATATGTTAATATTAAAATGTCATGTAACATGTACATGCATCATTGTATTTTAAATTTATAATGAGTTATAATTTTAAATACAATGCGAGTTTTATAAAATTTATAATTTTTAAATTGTGAATTATTTGATAAAAGTTCATAAATTTCAATACTTATTTTTCAACTTTATAAAGAGTTATAATTTTTGAAAAAGCAACCAAAATTTCATTTTTCCAAAAACTAAGTGGGAGGGTCGTTTACGTTGAAAAGTTCCCAAGTTCCCAAACGCAAACTTGATCGTGGCACGAGGAATGATTTAGAGTCGTCCTAGCGGTCCTCTCTTCAGTTGGAGGAACTTGGGAATCGTGTCACTTTGAGTCATCGAGTTTCTTGAGAAGCTAAAGCTTGTAAAGGAAGTTGTGAGGTAGGACCATTCCTCGATGGGCTGTTAGTTCATAGCAACCTTTAAAACTGACGCGTTGGTTAAACACTTAAACCGATACACATTATAATCTCTTATAAGAGTTACTCAATATGGTTAAGGTGATCAAAACCATTGATTATTGGTTAAGCTAGATGTAATGACAGGTTGAGAAGTGTTACCTAAACGAGAAAAGTCTCGATGCAATAGGAGGTAGCTCAGACGTTGCCCTTAGATGAGACAAGCTATCATTGTTGATCGTAACATCATTGAAGAAATATATTTTTCTCATATTTTTAAATATTTAAGTATTTGCATCATGCATCATACTTTCCTAAATGATTGAGCATTTATTTACATTGTTTTATTTATTCTTTTCAGTAATCATGTCGTTATCTACTGGTAAAAATTACTTGGATTGAAAACGTAATCTCGATATCGTGCTCACGGTACAAAAACACAAATTCATGCTCACCGTCTCTTGTTCCCTTGAGCCTATTGTTGAATCAACTCAAGAGGAAAATGATGCATATACTTCTTGGTTGTGTTCTGATGAGACCGCCAGGTGTTAGATCTTAGCATCTGTTAGCAATGTGTTACAATAACACCATCATAACATGGAGACCGCCATTGATATGATGTTGAAAATCACCGAAATGTTTAGGGATCAGGGTCGTCAAGCCAAACAAGTCGTTGTATGAAACTTCATGAATTGCCGGATGAAACCCAGAACTCTTATCAGAGAAAATGTGATAATGATCATTAGTTATTTGAATGAGATGGAGATCATGTTGGATGAAGTCGATGGCGAGAATCAAGTTGATATGATCCTTGAGACACCGCCAGACACATTTGAGAACTTCAAACTTAATGAATCGATGAATAAGTTGAGGTACTCTCTTTCGAAACTTATGGAGGAGTTGCAAGCTGCTGAAACCTTATTTTTGAAGGGAAAAAGGAAGGATGGAGAGGAAAAACTTCATGAAAGTAAGCCTTCCAGCTTTAGCGTAAAAAAGAAAAACAAGAGATGTCTGAAGAAAGCTATGAACCACAACTCGAAAGCTGCGAAATGCAAGGGCCCTGTAAAAGTGGACAAGTCGAAAGACAAATGTCATCATTGTGGAGTCGCTGGCCATTGGAAAGGCAATTTCCCGGATTATCTCAATGAGTTGAAATCTAAAGGTGTTGGTAGGTGGGCCAGCATCCTGCCACATGGCAGAGGCCTGGTGGGGTCAAGTCATAGTGGAAGCCTGAGCGTAGGTGTTTGAACTAAATAAGAGAAATAAGGTTGCGCCTTAACTACCGACTATAGCTTTTAGTTCAATGGTAAACGCTTGTTTCTACAATTGCTGTTAGAGCCTGATAGTCAGGGGTTCGACTCTCAGGGAAAACATTGTGGTTGTGGGCATGTGCTGATGTAAGGGATTGTTGGCAGGTGGGCCATCATCCTGCCACATGGCAGAGGTTTAGTGGAAGTCACAGTTGAAACCTGAGCGCATGCGTTTGAACTAAATAAGAGAAATAAAGTTACACTTTAACTATCAACTATAGCTTTTAGTTCAATGGTAAGCGCTTGATCCAACAAAAGGTACATACTTGTTACCAAGGCTTGTTATGTGGCCGACTCTAATTTTTCATGGATTGTAAATCTCTACAGCCATTAACCATATTTTTTGTTCCCTGCAGAGGTTCACGAAAATCAGAAGGTTTAATGAGGACGAGTTCATCTTCTGTTGGGGGAATGAAGTATTAGTATCGGTTGTATCAGTTGGAATAATTAAATTACTATTTGATAACATTTGTTTGGTTTTACGTGATGTTTATTATATCCCAGTTTTTGAGAAAAACCTTATTTTCAGTAGCTAGTTTGATTGAGTAAGATTTTCATTTAAATTTCATTGATAATGATGTTGATATTTTTGTAATGATTGCTTAATTACTACTGCACGCATGATAAACAACTTATTCTATGTGAAACCAAAAGTTTCAATAATATGTGACACTAAAGTAAATATTGATTTACAAAGGGATAGTAAAATGTTGAAGTTTGACTCAATCGATCTAACCTACTTGTGGGGCTTGCGTCTTGGTCACATTAGCCTAGATAGGATTAAACGACTCGCAACAAATGGTCCATTGAAAACTTTAAGTGTGGGATCACTACCCACATGCGAATCCTGCAAATAAGGCAAAATAACCAAGAGACATTTTTCAATGAAGAGTGAAAGAGTCACTCAATGCGTCAAACTCGTACTTAGTGATGTTTGTGCTAAAGGAATTATTGAGTGGGAGGACACTGACTCCCCAATCATATCATGTTCTCGATTCAATAATAGAATAACCACAGTAGGAGCCAGAGCCTCGACGTAGTAGGAGGGTTGTGGGACAACCAGACATGTACACGTCTCATCACACTTTTTAAGGTTACTGTGCAAACCGGTCCATCAGGTAATAACCCTTTTTCCTTCTCATTCTGCGTCCCTTCTCACTGCTTTCGGTTCCAAAAATAGTATCCCACCCTCACCGGATGGACATAACTCCCACTGGTCTCTCTCTCTCTCTATCTCTCTCTCTTCGTCCGGCTCTCTCTTTCTTCCCTTCCTCAGACCCAGCTTACCCACACCGAACGCAAACCTAGCTCATTTTTTCTTTGGACCGAAACTTTTTTTCGTTGTTTCTGTTGTGCTTCCCAGACCGAACTCAATCGTAAGTTTCCCATGCACACTCTCCCACTGATTCCACTCCATCCATCCTTTCACCTTGTGTCATGAGGACTAAGGGAGACAAAGGCAAACAAATTGGCTCTTCAAATGTAGGGAGGTATTTATTTTTGGATGAAGACTGTGAAACTCGTTTTAATCAGTATGTTTCACAAAAAATTCTACGTGGTCGTCTGATTAAGTATTTTGATCTCGAGGGCCCGCAAATCCAAGAATTTCTAGATAGAATGGGTTGGAAAAATATTTTGGATATGCATGTTAGGATTTTTTTCCAAGGCTTGTACAATTATTTTATGCAAATCTGTCAGTTGAGCATGATCCATACATTAAAAAGAGCTATGTTGTTGGTACATCCATTACTTTGGATGATATGACGTTGAGTCACATTTTTGGGATACCATATTCTGGACTAGCCTTTTATCATACATCAAATTGACCTCAAGTTGAAAGTTTTGATCCATTAGTGGCTGTGCGGCTAGTACGTGATAGACGTAATATTCAAACTGTGGCTCGCCCTTTGATTGGTCAGCTGTCCATTGAAGCACAAATTCTTACCATATTATTTCACACATTTTCTCCCTCGAGGTGGTCATAGAGATGAGGTAATTATTTTGACATTTATCTTATTTCAAAGATTTTAAAAGGGGAGAATGTGAATATCTGCTACTTGATGCTGAGGTACAAGGAAAATGTTCATACCGTTCAACAGTCTCTTCCTTATGGAATGTGGCTCATGAGTTTTTTTTTAGCATTTTGGTATTGATCTTAGTGAGGAGGAGTTTATTGAGATGAAATAGTCTGATCTCGTAATGAAAAAGTCGTTACAAAAGATGCACATAGAGAAGATTAACAGATTGTGGGTAAAGACAAATCAAGCTGCTAATCAATATCTTGATCCTCCTCCCGCTAATATTCCTTAGACTGAGTTTACCCTTGATGATTTTTGGTTGACAATGCTCCTAATCACCTGCCTCAGGCTTCGTACCCTGCCTCCACTCATCCAAGAGTATTGTCTCATGCCTCAAGAGCTGACATGCACACATTTGAGCAGCTGCATCACAAAACCGATGCTCTTACTACATAACAAAATGAAATACGCCATGATCTGTCTCAGTTACATCAAGAACAACTTGCTCACTACATGTCCATCATGCGTGCCTTGCATAGTTCTCCACCTCTTTCTTCAAGCGATGCATAAATTTTCAATTTTTTTCATGCATATCCATATTTATCTTGTGTTCTATTTTTTTTAGAATGACAAAGGGGGAGAAAGACTTATGGTTTATATCATGTCCATTCTATCTTATTTCCTTTATGCGATTTTTTCATGGCATGTATTTAGGGGGAGTGAATATGTGGCATGTATTGGAGGGTAATCCTAATTCTATTACATATGTTTTAATGGATGTCTTTAATTATTTACATGTCTATTACATTGTTTACATGCTTTATTACACATGACTTCCTTTATGTTACTTAATGGTTTGTCATCATTAAAAAGGGGAGATTGCTGACCCCGTTATTCTATAATGAATTTTGATGATAGCAAATCATTAAGATATTACGAATATGTTTAAATCAAGTGTACATGGATAAAATGATGTTGAGATGGATGCGTAAAAAGCTTGAAGAAAAATGGGCGTGAAGAAATTAAGATTACATATATTGTAATATGAAATCATTTGGGTTGAATTAATTTCTTTAGGCTGAAGAATATTTTCGAGTACACCTAGCCCAAATGAAGCCTAAATTAATGTCCTAAAATAGGCCTAGCAAAAATGCCTGAAAAGTCTAATAAAAAATTCAAGTAAAATTGATTTTAGGGGTCAAACCGGACAGACACTGAACCCGGATGGACTGATTTACAATATAGTAGGCAATTTTTTGCCAGTACTGTACAAACTGGATTCACCGGTTGAAACTGGATATTCTAGTTTACGTAGTACTAATGTTTTTCCTACGCACTGCTGAAACCGGACGGAACGATTTGCCATTTTGGGAATAATCCCCTAAATTGTGCAACGATCCTTCCGATTTCTCAAACCGGTTTGGACCGGACCCAAATGCATTTTCCCTATAAAAGTCCTCGCTCTCCCCCATTCGGTTCACACAACTTCCAATACATTTCTCTCATATCTCTCTATTATTTCTCACATCCCTATTTAATATTATTGAGCTTAGAGTTGTTATATCTTCTTGAGTGAGGACATTAGTTGTGAGAAAAGAAAAAATATTGTGAGCTTTCTGTAAGAGATTTGAAGATCTCGAAGTGTTGATTGTCAAGGTTTATTTGGTACCACAAACAAACAAGAGTTGGTTAGAAAGAAATCTTCAAGGAGGCTCCTAAAAGTGTGGATGTAGGGATAAGCTTTCCCGAACCACTTAAAAACTCGTATGTCATCTCTCTTACCCTACTCTTTTTAATTTATGCATATTTCATTTATTGCACAATTATATTACTTTATAATTCTTTTATTTTTACGCTAAATTTCTAATTGAGCTTCTCTTCCTAATTAATTTAGTTGTTATCATTATTAATTGCATTATATTTTAAATTTAGACGCATTCACCCAATTCACCCCCATCTTGGTTGTTCAGACCACTCCTTCAAATTCATGAAGGGAAGGTGGTTCTTATGGTCTTGTACGTGGATGATATTCTACTAATGGAGAATGATGTAGGGATATTTTCTGATGTCAAGATTTGGCTTGCAAAGCAATTTGTTATGAAGAATCTTGGAGAAGTTGTATCTGTCTTAGGTATTCAGATCTTTTGAGATAAAAAAGCAGATAGTTGGTGTTGTTTCAAGAATCTTATATTGATAAGGTGATTGATCATTTCAGTATGCAAGACTCTAAGAAGGGATATCTCCCCTTCAGACATGAAGTCAGCCTCTCCAAGGAGTAGTCTCCCAAGACTCCACAAAAAGATGAAGACATGAGAAAGATGTTGGAAAATGCACGAACGCGCGACAGAGGCATGATGAGTTTTAAAATATTTATTAAAAATGAAGCGATGTTTTTTGATAAAACGAAAACAAGCGCGACGCATTGGTTTTCAAAATAAAAAAAATTCTATTAACTTTTTTTAATCAGGATCCATTTTATATTTATATATTAAATCGAAAACATATATCGATATGAATCATATATCTCTTGTAGTCTATATCAACAGTCTTGGCAAATCAACGATCCTGCGTTCCCACAAACAATGGACTTCGAGATCCACACCAAGATCTTTCAAGCTAATCCTCAAAGACATATTTTTCTGTCACTAGATGTACTCAACACATGAGATCTAGAGATTTACGAAGAATGATTAATTTAGTGAGACAACACTCTAAAAGAATACGATGATTATTCTTTCAAAGTTTCTAATTAACTTTTTTATCACTATGATAACAGCTGTGTTGTTCAAATTCATTCTGATCAACAGTTCTCAACTAATTAACTGATTCTCCAACAGATGCCATCAGATTTTAGGGATAAACTGAAAATAATATTTAATTATAAAATTATCATTGTAGAGAAACCCACTGCAACTGTGCATAACTGTAGTGCCATACGACATTGTAGTTGCCGTGAGCAATCACAGTGCCTCACGGCAGTGTGTGCCATGTCGCACTACAGTATTGCACGCCCACTACTGTAAGGCCATGTGGCACTACAGTACTTCATGTCAATATTTGGTTCCTAAACAGTAATTGACACGTGACAATTACTGTGAATTAAATATTTATTTTAATCAGATAAATATCTAGATATGAGTTAATTAAAAATTAACATAACTTATTATCCCTATCAACTAACTTATATGTTAGTTCATAAATAACAGATTTAGTTGATTGAAATTATTATCTAATAATAATTTATAATTATTTAATTTCACAAATTAGATATTTTGTCTCACTTATCAATAATTTAAAAATTAATCGATATAATTATTTATATATGTGTGTATGTAATTTCCAAAATTTATATATAGATAATTCAATTAATTAATTCTTAATTAATTAATCACACATAATTATTTCATAATTATGTACTTTCCCCAGAATAAAAATTACTTTTGCAAGTCACTCATTTTCTCATCTCCTGAAATATTTACACCCTAGACTGCGTAGTACATAGGTGACTTGAGGACCATGGACCCATAATCCTAAGCTCCAATAAACTAGATTCTTAAGTATACTCTTTGATTAAATAATCTTATATATTAATTTCATTATTACTCCACTATAAATATGAAATTGCACTCTTAGAGATTATAGAATATATTTACATAGTATTCACATGTAGTCCATTGATATAATCATTTCACGTATTTCTGTCCTCCAATTATTGGTTCGTAAATTAGAGCTGGTTAAAATTACCGTTTTAACCTTTTAATTACCTCTTGATCTTTTAAGTACCGACAATTCACTAGTGAATGATTAATTTATAATCGTATTATAAATTTGAGCTCAATAGCCATTTAGTTCCAGAATTAACATTTAAAGGAACTAATATACGATCCGTTAGGAAAACTTGGATTACAAATCTTGTAAGATCATGTTCACAGCCACCTATATCACTGAATCTCTAAAACAAAAGTCACTAGTCTGTTTTACAAACAAACCTTAACGAGTGAATCAAAAGATCCAGTAGACATGTATATGAGTTCATGACTACTCATGATTCATACCGATCTATATATGATCATCAAATTGATGTATATTAAATTTTTATGATAAATGGTATGTTAATAAATATATTAATTCGTATCGGTCCAGTCATATATAATCTTATTATATGAAGTACATTCACTATGATATCTATCCACATCAATGATCCAGATCTAGATCACATGCATTCATAATGCTTAGTGAACCATACTAGCAACCATTCATTACAGATTTCATACTTTAATATGTTGCTGATAGTTTTATTCACTTTCTATGATCTTAATCATCTCGTACTAATACAAGATCATACTCTCATTAATGAATATGAAATTTTCAGATATTTATATAAATTATTCAACAATAATTTAAAAGAATTATAAGAAAAATGCAATTTCATTAAATTTCATATTAAAATACCAATATACATGCTTTGAGGGCATTACCCCTAACAATCTCCCACTTGCCCTAAAGCAAATGGATCAACCATGTTCTAATCTGACGCTATCTTCATAACAGTCAGAGCCAGATTCTGATCCAACGTTATCTTCATAACAGTTAGATCACCTCAGTCTATGACTCAGACGTCGACTTTCGACTATCCTTATTCGATTCATAATCAGTATATCCAGTACGATTCAGGTCTCCACATGAATAAACAAGCATATAGTTTCTCATTCTCCTGAGATACTTGAGAATGTGCTTTACTACAATGCAATGTTCCAAACCTGGATTCGATTGATAACGACGGACAATTTCACTATATAACAGATGTCTGGTCTCGTAGAAAACATGACATACATGAGACTATCAACAACTGAAGTATAATGAACCTTTCTCATATCCTCTTCCTTCTAAGGTGTCTTAGGACATTTCTTCTTGGAGAGACCAATTCCATGTCTAGTCGGTAGTTGACATTTCTTGGAATCCTCCATAGAGAATCTCTCCAACACCTTATCAATATAAGATGTCTGAGAAAGTGTCAAGAGCTTGTTCTTAAGATTTGGATGCCTAGAAAATAGCTTGCCTCTCCCAAATCTTTCATTTGAAATCTCCCAACTAACTACTTATTTACTTTTGACAAAGTTTCTACATCATTTCTAATGAGTAGAATATTGACACATAAAGAACTAAGAAAATCACTATCTTATCTTTGATATATTTATAAACACAAGTTTCGTCAACATTTTGAATGAGTCGGTTATGAAGAGACTTTCAAGGCACGGCTGGTAGCCTAAGCATTATGAATGCATGTGATCTAGATCTGGATCATTGATGTGGATAGACATCTTAGTGAATGTACTTCATATAATAAGATTATATATGACTGGACCGATACGAATTAATATATGTTGACGAATTAATAATCTCATCAAAGTTAAGATTCCAAGATCTAGATGCTTGTTTTAATCCATAAATAGATTTAAACAACTTGCATACTTTCTGATATTGCCTTTTTTCACGAACTCTTCTGGTTGCATCATATAGATGCTTTCTTCAAGAGAGTCATTCAAAAAAGTTGTATTGACGTCCATTTGTCATATTTCATAGTCTAAACTAACTGCAATGGACAAAATGATGTGAGTTGATTTTAGCATCACAACATGGAAGAATGTCTCTTCATAATCAACTCATTCCCTTTATGTATAGCTCTTAGGCTACCAGCCGTGCCTTGAAAGTCTCTACTTTCCCATATACACCTCTTTTCTTCTTGAAGATACATTTACATCTAATGGACCTGAGATCTTCAGGTGGATCCACAAGTTCCCAGGCGGAATTGTAATACATCGATTCAATTTCCTAGTTCATGGCATTTAGCCATTTCTCCTTTTTAGGATCATCCATTGATTCTTCATAAGATAATGGATCGTCATTACTAGTGTGAGACACTAGGACATGTGCCTCTAGTTCCTAACAAATATATTGTCTTACAACCCTCCCTCTACGACATTGCACTGGGATTTCTTTAACATGAATTGTGGTTTCTGTGATTTGTAGTTTATCACTTGATAATGAAAGTGGTTTGATCTCATCAAATGCTAATTCCTCGAGAACTACTTTGCTTCTAAGTTTATAGTTTTTCATATAGTCGTGTTCAAAGAAGGTGACATTTGTCAATACAAACACCTTTTGATCCTTGTAACTATAAAAGTATCCACCTCTAGTCTCTGAAGTATAGCCAATGAATATGCATACTTCAGACCTTGAGTCTAACTTTCCCGTCTTGGGTATAAAAACGTGAGTTGAACACCCCCATATACAAAAAATGACACAAACTGAGTTTAGAGTCATTCCATAACTATAAAGGTGTCTTGTTTACAGACTTAGAAGGAATTACATTCAAAATATATGTTGTCGTGTGTAATGCATACCCCTAAAATTTAAGTGGTAGTGATGAGTATCTTAACATCGACCTAACCAAATCTAATAAGGTACGGTTTCTCCTTTCTGAAACACCATTTTACCGTGGCTTCCAGGTGTTGTGAGTTGAGATATGATTCTATACTCCAACAAGTAATCCTTGAATCCTAAATCCAAGTACTCACCACTTCGATCTAATCGAAGGTTCTTCAATAATTTACCTAATTACTTTTCAGTTTCAGCTTTGAAGTCTTTAAACTTTTCAAAAGTTTCAGACTTTCTATGCGTTATGTAAGTATAACCATATCTTGAGTAATCACCAATAAGAGTGAAGAAATACTCATACCCACATCTAGTATGTGCATTGATGTGTCCACAAACATCACTATGTATTAGCTCAAGTGATTACTTGGCTCTTTGTCCCTTTCCAGTGAAAGGTCTCTTGATCATTTTACCATTTAGGCATGATTCACAAACATGAAGAGTTTCAACTTTTAGTTTTCTCAAAGCACCATATTTCGTTAACATGTTTAACCAATCTAGATAAATATGTCTCATCCTAAGATGCCAAAGATATGTGTTATCATCTTCATAAGAGCTCTTTGTCATTTGTTACTTTTAGATTTTTCTACTTTAAATAATTCATAATCATTTAACGGACGTTTAGTCGGTTTAAGCATATACAGTGCATTCGATACTTTTACATGACAAATATTGAATCCATTTTTAAAAATAATAAACTCATTATTAATTAAAGAAATTTCAAAAAATTATTCATGCAGTAACGAAAGAGAAATCAAATTTTTCAAAAATTCAGGAATATAATAAACATCGTTCAAAACTAAATAATTATTTCCAAAATTAAGGCGGATTGTCCCCTATGTTTTCGCTGACACGAGCACATCACTGTCAACTCTCATAATGACCTCACCATCAATCAGCTTCCTTGACGAATCAAGCATATGAAAGAAGAACATACATGATTCGTGGCTCTTGAATCCAGTATCCAGGATGACAAATCATATTCCACTAAACAAGCTTCAAGTACAAGTAAATCGTATTTACGTTCCTTTTTTAGTTCGGAGAGATACTTGTTACGGTTTCTCTTCCAATGACCTTCAACCCCACAATGAAAACATTTTCCCTTGGGCTTACGGTTTCTCTTACCTTTACCTTTACCATTTACCATTGATCTTCTTTCGCTTGTTACTTTTAACAACAATGGAATAAGGTTTTTGCTCCCCAACATTTACCTCGCCCTATTTGGTCACACTCTTATTGAGTGACTCAAAAGTCTGTAGTTCATTTAACAATTGGATCATGTTGAATTACAACTTGTTCATAACATAGTTGGTGGTGAACGCAAAAAAAAAAACAAGTGTGAACGATTCAAGTATAATGCTGACTTGAGTTCGTTCATCAATGATCGCCACATGTACTTCTACCTCATGCATTATGTTGATCATGTTCACGCGCAGAAGTACATTTCTTCATCTTGGCCGTCATGTAGCTCCTAGTAACCTCATAACAATTTTGATCAGACTGCTACACAAACATCGCCTATAGAGATTCCATAATCTTATAGGCAAACTCCATGCTCTCATGATTGGTTCTTAGAACATCATTCACGCTCACAAACATGTAGCACTTCACTTTGTTGTTGGATTGAATCCAAGCATCAAACTTGTCCATAACATTTTTAAGGGCATTGACAGCGGGATCCTCAAGACATTCCTCAGTAAGAATAAATTTGCAGTTCTAATAAATTAGCATCAAGTTTAAATTTTATTTTCATCTTATGAAATTATCACCGTTCAGTTTCTCGAGTGCAAGTAAAGCAGTAATGGGTTTCCCATGCTGACATAATAATAATTGAAAAATAAAACATTCATAATTCAATATAATTGAAATAAATATCCAGAATTCGGAAAGTAAACCTGATGCATGAATTTAAATATTAAACACATAAATTTATTATTTACTAATCCATGTTAAGACAACCTAATAGTTAATGTGCCGTCTTAGGGCCAGTCAGATTAATCTTAGACTGTCTATAAGATATTCTCATCCTTATTAACTAAATCTTAAAATATTTCATATTTTTTCTTTTAACAATAACGTATCACTTATTCGGTCAAGTCACAATTATCGACATGAAATCTTAATTGTGATTTGTGAGTGTAACCCATTATTTCAGATTCCATGACTGGATTTAGAATATGTCACATTAAGGTCGGTCAAAACTAAATTACATCACTCAGTCCTAACTTCTTAAGAAGTCTAACCTTGGTATTGTTACAACTCAAAACCTTCCTCAAGGGGATAAAAACAAAGTCATCTTGAGACCCTTACTGTACCTTATGATGTTGTACTAATAATGAAAATCATATGTTACATTGATATGTCAACCTTCTCTCACTCACTATTTTTAGATTATGTGTTTTCATTTAAACTAATCAAATATTTCAAAATTAATTACTAATTAAAAAAATAATCTCATGAATGTGAAATTAATAGTTAATTCAATCAAATTGGTCTAAGTTTACTTAACCTTATAAAGAGCATATGTCATAATTATGTGAACTTAGATTAACTATTTAATTACATTAATCAAACTTTAATAAAAATATTTTACTAAAGTTGGTTATCCTAAAAGTTACAATAGCCTTTAAGTTTTAACTAATTAAAACCTAACCGTTTACATGTAATTGATTTCTCAGAATAATTCATATAAACACATTAGAAGAATCCTAATAAATTATGTTTATATTGGCATGATTAAATAAAATAGTGTGAGATTTCATATATGACATGTGATCGACTAATGCATAGTCATATTATCAATCATATCAATACACATTTATTTAACAATTAACTTAAAAAATAATGGACCGAGGGACTATTGGGTATTTCTAAATTACAACTATTGAAATAAAGAAATAAAATTACAAATAGTACTTCAAGATTACATATTTCTAAAATATCTCATTCTCCACCTGATATCAATCTTCTTAATCTTCAATTTTGGAACAAAACCCTTTTAATTAGAAAAACTATTTTTCTTAATTAAAAATTATTACTATAATAATCTTTTAAAATGATTGAATTTGACATAGTCAATAAATAATTTATTGACATGGTCAAACTTGAGTCAAACTCAATCAATTAATTAATCTTTAATTTTTAAAAACTTAAAAATTAATAATTAATTTCAAAATTTAAAAGACAATAGATTGAGTTAAGGTTATCATCAAACTATACAGTGATAGGATAAATTGGTATCAATGTTTATGTGAAACTTCCTTAGATATGACAACAGTTGCCACCAACAATAAGACTCTCGCACCATTGTCCATCACCGTCGGCCAACCACAGCTGCCGCTGACCACCACCGTCGTCGGCCGCCGGTGCCACTTTTCCGGCGGCGCCAGCGCCGAAAATCCTATTTCCGGTGCCGACACCGGAATTCCCTAAGAATTCATATTTCTTTTTTTCTTCCTCATTCGTCTTCTCGCGATCGGAATAATTACAATTTAATCTTCAAAATAAAATTATAAAAATTTATACTCCCCAAAACGGCCTACACAAGATCTAAAAAAATTAAAGAACAAAGTTTAACTCAATAATCACCATTCAATTAACAATCTATTATTTAACCTGACATTCAAAAAACAAATTATCCATTCGTTCACATATATCAAAATATATCATGAACAATGCAAGAACACTCACACAGTATTTAATATACGAATATATAATGACCGTTCTGATACCAATTGTTGGAAACGCGACGCACACACATCAGAGTTGTGGTGAATTTTAAAAAATTTATTAAAAATAAATTGTATATTTTTTGATAAAATGAAAACAAGCGCGACGCAACGGTTTTCAAAATAAAATAAAAAATTATTGAAAACTCTTTTCAATCAAGATTCATTATATATAATTATATATTAAATCGAAGACATACATGGATATGAATTATATATCTCTCATAATCTAATATCAAGTGTCTCGCAAATCAACGATTATGCGTTCCTACAAACAACAGACTTCAACTTTCATACCAAGATCTTCCAATCCAATCGTCAAACACACTAGGACGTGTGTAGGCACGTGAAATAATTTAAATATTTTATTTTTATCTTTAGATGTACTCAACACATGAGATCTAGAGATTTACTAAGAATGATTAATTTAGTAAGACAACACTTAAAAAGAGATGATTATTCTTTTAGATTAACTTGTAATCATAGAAAAAAAGCACTCTGATAGCAATTGTATTGTTCAATCTCATTCTGCTAAACAATTCTCAACTTTAACTGATTCTCCAACAGAGACCATTAGAATAATATCTATCTATTTTTTAAATAATGACATATCTAATTTTTTAGGGATAAATTGAAAATAATATTTAATTATTAAACTGCAATATTGCATGCCCGCTACTGCAGTGCAACATGGCACTACAGTAGTTCATGTCAATATCTGATTCTCAACCAGTGATTGACACGTGATAATTACTACGAATAAAATATTTATTTTAATCAAATAAATATTTGGATAGCAATTAATTCAGAATTAACATATCTGATTATCTTTATCAACTAACTTATTTGTTAGTTCATAAATAATAGATTTAGTTGATTGAAATTATTTTCTAATAATAATTTATGATTATCTAATTTCACAAATTAAATATTATGTTTCACTTATCGATAATTAAAAAATTAATCGAAGTAATTATTTATATACATGTGTGTGTGCGCGGCGTAATTTCAGAAATTATATATAAATAATTTAATTAATTAATTACACATAATTATATACTTGCCCCAAAATAAAAATTCATTTTACAAGTAAGTTATTTTCTCGTGTCTTGAAATATTCACACCATAGACTACGTAGTACAAAGGTGATTTGGGGACCA
The DNA here is from genome assembly GCA_003255025.1 of Datisca glomerata. Classification (NCBI taxonomy): domain Eukaryota; kingdom Viridiplantae; phylum Streptophyta; class Magnoliopsida; order Cucurbitales; family Datiscaceae; genus Datisca; species Datisca glomerata. Next base: position 517,228 of record QANY01006035.1, read on the forward strand.
TAGACCTATAATCCTAAGTTTCAATAAACCATATTATTAATTAAAACTCTTTAATTAAATAATCTTATTTATTAATTCTATTATTACTCCATTATAAATATAAAATTACATTCTTAGTAATTATAAAATATATTTACAGAATTGTCTCGTGTAGTCCATTGATATAATCATTTCACGTAATTATGTCATATAATTATTGGTTCGTAAATTAGAACTGGTCAAAATTATCGTTTTACCTTTCTAATTACTTATTGATCCTTAAGTACCGTTAATTCACTAGTGAAATGACTAATTTATAACTGTATTATAAATTTGAGCTCAATAACCATTTGGTTTCAGAATTAACACTTATGAGAACTATTATACGACCCGTTAGGAAAGCTTGGATTCTAAATCTTGTAAGATCATGTTCCTACCATCCATATCACTGAATCTCCAAAACAAAAGTCATTAGCCTAGTTTACAAACAAACATTAACGAGTGAATCAAAAGATCCAATAGACATATATATGAGTTCATGACTACTCAGAATTCATACTGATCTACATATGATCATCAAATTGATGTATATTAAATCATTATGATAAACAGTACGTTAATAAATATATTAATTCTATATAATCTTATTATATAAAGTACATTCACTAAGATATCTATTCAAATCAATGATCTGAATCTAGATAACATACATTCATAATGTTTAGTAAACTGTACTAGCAACCATTCATTAAAGATTCCATATTTTAAAATATTGTTGATAATTTTATTCATTTTCTATGATCTTATCCTCTCGTACTAATAAAAGATCATAGTCTCATTAATTAATATGAAATTTTCAGATATTTATATAAATTATGCAACAATAATTTAAAATAATAATTATAAGAAAAATATAATTCCATTAAATTTCATATTAAAACAATACACATGTTTTGCGGGCATTACCCCCAACAAAATATTCTCGATGCCACAGCCGTAGGAAGTTTCATGTATGAAATGCTTTGAACAAGACCGGATATTTGATACGTTGTGGGCGTGGTGAGTCGTTTCCAATCTAACCCTGGACTTGAGCATTAAAATGATGTCAAGCATATCCTCAAGTATCTTAGGAGAACGAAGAACTACATACTTATGTATTCGGGTACTGACCTGAATATGATGGGTTATCCCGACTCTAATTTTTAAGCGGACAAGGATTTCAGAAGATCCACTTCAGGATCGGTGTTCATCCTGAATAGTGTAGTAGTAGTATGGAGAAATATCAAGCAATATTGCATTGTTGATTCTACAATGGAAGCTGAGTATGTGGCGGAGTGTGAAGCTGCAAATGAGGTTGTTTGACTTAGAAAATTCCTAAAGACTCTAGAAGTCATTCCAGATGGTGACAAACCCATGGCATTTCTTTGCGATAAAGTGGAGCTGTAGCAAATTCGAAGGAACCGATGAGTCACAAAAGATCCAAACACATAGAGTGAAAGTATCACCTCATTAAGGAGATTGTTCAGCATGGAGATGTTGTAATAACATAAATATCGACGGGTTAACAACTTGACAAATCCATTCACGAAGGCTTTAAGCAATAAAGTTTTTTATGGTCATCTGGAGAGTATGGGGATATGAGATTGTACACGCCTACTTCGTTCAAGTGAGAGATTGTTAGAATTATGTCCATAAAGTATGGTGTAATAAATAGTTATGAGTATTTAGTTATTTTTTTGACATTTATGTATTACTAAATTTTATGATTAAATGAAAGTTTTCTTTAATTAAAGTTTGTTTACAATTTACTTAAGTCATGCAACTATTATCAACGTGAGAAGAGTAAAGACTGAGTGGTCTTCTAGACAAACTCTTCAGAAATAGTTCAAAATATTATACACAAGTACTCGATGAAATGAATCATTGAATAAGACACGGTGAATTGTATGAGACAATTCACTATTATGTTTTTCTTATTCACAATCAATAAAAGAGATACGAAAATAATAACTAGAGGGATAAAACGATAATTTTATATTACACTCTTGTTACTGATATTCACGAAGGGTAACATCATAAAATATCTTGTGGAGCGTGAATTAAAAATATTTATTTACACCAACAGAAAATGTAGCGCACATGAATCGAGAGTTGATTCGGTATCAGACCTATAATGGAATCGTACGATGTCAAGACTAACTAAGTCAAAAATTATGGAGATAAATTAGCCAGGTATTTGAATCATATAATTTTATTCATATAAGTCGATTCGATCTCAGGAGTAGCTCATAAGGACAAGAATGAGAACTAATGTCAGTTGTACCAAAAACGTGTTTTGGACCAAGGTCACTTCCCGAACCCATATGTGATGAGTGTCATCACTAAATTAGTGAAAAGCATAATAATGTATAAATTAATTGTTATTTTTCTAATTATTAGATAATTAGTAAATAAAAAAATTGATTAATTAATTGATAGAGATCAATTTTATTCATTTTAAATTGATGAATTTGGACAGAGCGTTAGCTCTAAGAGAGATGTAAAAATCGTAGACTGCAGTGAAAGGGAGGTGATTTTTGGTAATGTAACATATAGGGGTATGCGTGTGCATTTTTTAATTGTTATATAAAAGATTGCATTAGGGCTGCATCCCTAACCCTAATCATATTGTGTGATTATTTAAAGCATAAAATATCTTATATTCCCTCCCCCTTACAGTTGCCGCTGAAAACCATCAGAGGAAGAAGAAAAATTATTTTTTTTTCTTACTCAATTGTTTAGAGAGCTCACACTCTATTCTTAACAATATTCTTGCAAGATATACTTATGAATCCTACGGGTAGTTGTTGGTGTGAAGATCAATTGAAGTTCTGTGAATCTCAAGAATGAAGAACGCAAGACAAATAATTGAATCCCGCGAAATCAGAATTTCTCTAATACAATAAAATGTATAAATTATTTCTATCTCTTCTCAATATGTTTATCTGAATATGTATGATCGTTGAATAGTTTTATATTTAATTCGATTAAATATTTATTTTGAAACTTTTTTATATTCCACCCACGAACCTTTCGTGGTTCATTAATTCTACGTGCCGCATTAATTTTTCTCCATTAATTTTTCTTCGATCTGAAGAGATTGGAGAAGGGATCACAAGTGGGGGAGATGAAATTTGACAGCTGCTCTATATGGATTCAAATTCAAGAGTTACCACCAGATTGGGCTACTGAAATTATTGCAAAAAGATTGGTTTCCAAGATTGGAGAAGTTCTTGATATTGATAAATATACTCTTTATGGAGCGCTGGCCAGGTCTATTAGAATTAGAATTCTCTTCAATATTAGTAAACCTTTGTGTCCTCGTGTTTAGATACAAAGGAAGTATAAAGCTCCTATTTGGGTTATGTTTAGATATGAAAAATTACCCTAATTTTGCTTTGAATGTGGGGTAATCAGTCATGATAATTAGGGGTGGCAACGGGCCGAATCGCGGGTTATGTTTAGATATGAACAATAATCCCAATTTTGCTTTTGTTTTAGAAATCTGTTTGCTAAGGAGAAGCCTACTAAGGAAGATATTTCAGTCATGGCTAGGACAATCAGTACTCTTAACAATCAGGGCAACGCTTCTTTGGATCACAATTTGCAAAATTCTAATGAAGTTTTTCCAAGTTTGATTTCTGTTAATGAATGTTTGGCTGGGAGAGATACATATTTGAATTCTATAATCTTTTATACTAAAGATATCTCAGATATGGTAAATGTGATTTATGATTCTCTTAGGTCTAATCTTTATCCAATTCCATTAAATCTAATGTTGATTGTTCAAATCAAGGTAGAAAAAAAAGGTTAAGGGCTGATAATGATGAGCTATATAATATTACTAGTTTTCAAGAATTTTTAAATTCTGACGGAATGCTTTCTAATTTGGTTTCTAATGATGGGAGAATGATGACCCTCCCTAATAAGCCATCCAAGAATCAATGAGTATTTTATTATGGAACTGTCAGGGGTTGGGCAATAACCTGACAGTTCTTCCTTTAAAGGATGTCTTATTCAATTTTAAACCATCTATTTTTTGTCTTCTTGAAACTAAAACTTCTTATTCGAAAGCTAATTTTTTTCTTAAAAAAGGGAAGTTAGATTTTCATCACGTTGTGGATCCTATTGGTCTCTCGGATGGGATTATTGTTTGTTGGAATAATGATATTTTAGTTACTAGTATTTCTAATACTAGTAATGTGGTGGATATTAATGTTAATGGTTGGGGTAGAATTACTTTTTTATGGTAATAGGGATAAGAAAGAGAGGTGGAATCAGTATGATATGTTATCTTCCTCTAACCTTGGTAATTCGGTTCCTTGGATGGTTGCTGGGGATTCTAATGATCTAGCTTGTAGTCAGGAAAAGTCCGGTGGTAATAGATTTGATTTTCATTGAGTCAGGAAGTTTAATGATTTTATTAAGGGTAATTTTTTTTAAAATTATTTTTAAATTTGAGGCTAAATGGTTGCTTGAAAATGATTTTGAGGAGGTTATTAATAAAGTTGGAATTCTTATGGTTCGGGTAATGGCATGGGCATTTCTATTTCTAAGCTTAAAGGTTGTAAAAAGGATATCAAATCTTGGAGTAAGAAACTTAGAGGGAACCCTAATCATTTGATTAATCAATTTAAGGATAATTTGGCGTTGCTTAATGATAATTTGGAGGAGGTCAGAGTAAAAAGATGTAGGATTAATTGGTTAAAGGCTGGTGATAGAAATACTAAGTTTTTTTTCATAAATCTATTATTAAAAGAAGAGTTGTGAATTTTATTGTTAGGCTTAAGGACAATTATGGTGTTTGGCATCAGAATGAGAATAAAGTTATCGATATCATTAAAAATCTTATTTTGAGAATAATTTTAAGCATGTTCCTTGTTCTGATATTGATTGGATCCTTAATCATGTTGATAATGTGATTAAGAGTGAGGATAACTATTTTTTAACTTCTAGTATTAGTTTGGAGAAGTTAAATGTGCTGTTTTTTTTTATCTTGGGGCTGATAAAGCCCCTCACCCTGATGGTCTTTCTGGCCATTTTTATCATAATTTTTAGGATATTGTAGGGGTTGATGTTTGGAAGGGGTTTAATGATTTTTTTGTCAACTTTTATATGCCTAATTCTCTGAATAAAACTAGTATTACTCTTATACCTAAGGTCCATCAGCCTGAATTGCCTTCTCACTTTAGGCCTATTGCTTTATGCAGTTTTTCTTATAAAATCATTTCAAAAATTTTGGCTAATAGACTGAAAACTATTCATGGTAACTTCATTTCAGATTCTCAGGGTGCTTTTGTTAGTGAGAAACACATTTAGCATAATTCTCTTATTGCGCAAAAGGTTTTTTATCATCTTAATAAGAAAAAGAAAGGAAAGAAATGGATTGTTTTTCTTAAGACTGACATGTCTAAGGTCTATGATAGAATTTGTTGATAATTTATTAAAAAGCTTTTTATTAAGATGGGTTTTATGATAAATTTGTGCATTGGATTATGCTTTGTATTTCCTTTGTTTCTTATAAAATTAATATTAATGGTACCCCTAAGATTTTTATTAAATCAAGTAGATGTTTAAGACAAGGGGATCCTCTTTCCCCCTATATTTTTTATCATTATGGCTGAATGTTTGTCTAGATGTCTTCATGGGGCTGTTTGTCAAGATAATATCACTCCTATTTCTCACTTGTTTTTTTGCTGATGACAGCTTGTTTATTACTAATTCCTCCATGATTTCTTGTACTGATCTCAATTTGTGTATTACTACTATATATTGCATGCTACTGGACAAAAAATTAACTTTGATAAAAGTAGTATTTGGTTTTAATAACATTTCTTTGGTTGATAGGAGTGCTATTTCTAATATGTTTATTATTAGTTTGAATTCAATTAAGGATATGTATATTGGTCTTCAATAGGGTAAGTTCAAATCTATTATTTACTCTCTTCTTTTAGAAGAATGGATAATAGGACTTCTATTTGGAAAGTGAATCTTCTTTCTTATGGTGGGAAGGAAATCCTTCTTTAGACTTCCTAAAAAAATTTGTTCTAATCTTCAAGCGGCTATCATGAGATTTTTAAGGGTGATAACAAGAAGGGGATTAATAATAAAAAAACTTTCTAAAAGTAAGTATAAAGGTGGGTTTGGTTTTAGAGATTTGGAGGTTTTTAATCTTGCTTTGCTTGCTAAGCAAGCTTGAATTTTATTGAATAATCCTAACTGTTTTTGTGCTAGACTTGTCAAAGACCTTTATCATCCTAATTGTGATTTCCTTAAGGCTCACTTAACTAAATCTAGTTCCTATGCTTGGAACTAACATTTGGGATGATTTTTGGGTTCCTTAAATTGTCTGAGTGTAAGGTTTCTAATTTTGTGGCTGATCTTTTATTGCCTAATAATTCTTTTTGGAATTCTGGTTTTATTTGTTCTTTGTTGCCTCCTTGGATATCTAGAAATATTGTCGCTATTCCTCGGTTAAACATATTTGATGAAGATAGTTTTGTTTGGCCTTATAGTTTTGTTTGGCCTTATGGTAATGGCATATAGTTTAGATCAAGATAGAATTAATCCTATAAATTTCTACATTTCCAATTCTATTATTAGCATAATTGATAGATTTTTTGTTCTTGTATTTGGGAAGCTTAAACCCCCTTGACTCTTTTGTTTTATTAATATTATTGTTCTGGTTTTGTTAAAAAAAAATCCTCAATGATGAGTTTCTGTGTCAAATGATGAGATGGGTTTATAGTAGACCACATAATTCAATAAGTATGTATGGTTGCCATGAAGTAATCTAAATTTCTTATTCAATCAAATTATCAAGTTTTAAGTGTTGAATTGCATCATTAATTCATAGTTTGGTCGATAATTTAATAAAAAATAATTTACCAACTCAATCTATCACATCATTTAATCACGTAAAAATTTATTTATAACTTAGTTAAATTAGCTTAAACAATACGCATTTGAGACATAGTGATCTATACTCTCTTTCGGGAGATTTAGGCTTAGCGACTTAAATTTTGCTTATCCATGAAATATCTAGGAATCAGTCTGTTACAATGAAACTACCTACGCAATAATGATATTTGACGATGAAGATTAATTAAGTTTCTGACCCTCTTGGTGAAAGGCTTTAATTTTGTTGAATTTTCAAGCGTTTGTGGTAGGCTTGCAGTATTATTATTAGACTTAGAATTTTTTTTAAAATTACTTTCCTAAGCCTTCAAGGTATTCTTGTTTTGATTATGGATTTTCAATTTTACGAATTAAATCTAACAAGAGATTTATTGTTCTTCATTTTTATTTAAAACATTAATATTTTTCTAACAATAACTATCTTTGCACTCCATAGGGATGTAAGGAGAATCACTGGCAGAACTTAAAGAGTTTGATTCGTCAGATTCAGATGATTCAAATTCTCCTAAATCTTCATTACTACTTTTATAGTAATTTATTAATTCAATAATTCTAAACAATTCTTGTTTATCTTCTTCAAAAAAATTTAATTGATTAGTTTTTCGCTTACTAGTCAAATGGCAAGGTAGGGCGCATTATTCAATGAAGAAAATAGACTTTAAAAAAATCGTTCAACTAACTAAACTGGTTAGAGTAAATGACTGAAAGCTCTTGTGTCAATGCTTAGAAGGGTCCGCAACTACATCAAAAACTTCTCTCTATTTCTTAGGTAAAAGACAAGTAGACAGATTGATACGCGTAGAGAAACAAAAGATTAAACTTAAAACTAGGGGTGTTCACGGTTTGGTTAAAACTGATTTTTTGGTGAAATTTGAACTAAACCGAAACTTCAGTTTGACGATAAAATCGAACCGAACCATAAATATTGAAAGAACGGAACCAAACCAAACCGTGAGTTCGGTTTGGTTCTTCGGTTCAGTAATAATAATTAAAAAAATAAATATAAAGTTAAAGTTTTGCATTGATTCGGTTCGGTTTTATAAGAAATTATATATAAAAAATAAAAAAATACTATAAACTTAAAGTTCAGTTAGGTTAAAAAATCACCAAAATTCTGAACTGAACTGAATCGAACATACATAAAGAACTGATCAAATCGATCATTTTCGATTCAATTTGATTCAATTCGACCGGTTCAGTGTGGTTTTGAACACCCTTGCTTAAAACATTTTTTTTAGAAATATAAATTTTTGGGAGAGAGAGAAAAGATATACTCCAACATAAACTTGAGTACACACGATAAATACTCTTATAACCCCCGCGCCTCGACCGCCTTTTACGCGGCAGCATAATTTTTTAAAATTATTTTTTAATGGACAAAATTGCCCATTCTTATTTTTTATTTAAAAAATAAAAAAAAAATCTTTAAAGAAAATATGAGATTGGACCATCCATCCCTCTCAGTCTAACGCTCAGTCACACTGGCACTCATTTTCCCCCTCTTTCCTTACCCATCATTTGAATCCGTTAATAATCATTTAGCCGTTTAACAAAGTCGTTGTCACCGTCATCTTCGCCTATATCTTGACGGGTTCGTCGCCGGCCATATAACGCCGTCAATTGCCCCAACTTATACTCTCTCAGTCGTTTAAATCGTTTTCCCTGAGATTTCGGAGTTCTGAGTTGTAGTTTTCCTTCTTTTGAATTTTGAATTCCAGTGTCACAGACGCCGACCTGTATTGCTAAGGTCAGTGACTCTTCTTCTTTTTTAATTTTGTGTCATAATTAGTGATTTTTTTTTGTTTGCAATCGTTTGGATTGGTTTTAGTTTACTTTTAGTATCTTAATCGGTTTGTGGAAAAGAGATTTAAGAACTGATTTCTTTGATAAATTGAAGTGGAGAAGGCAGAGTTGGGGAGATAACTATGTGTTGTGATTTTTCTTGGCCCCTTTTCCTTTTCTGCTTCTGTTTGGTCACGGAGAAATCGAGGAAAGTGTTGGGGGGAACTGAATCGGAAGATCGTGCTGCTTGATTCTCACTCGGGAGTTGCGGTTCATATTCTTTTATTTGGTGTCAGTCTCTCGATAGTCAAACAAGGTTGCAGGATTTTAGAAGTGATGGTTGGGGCATATCGATATTAAAATGAATTTTCATTTTTGACGAATTCGTTTTTTCTCAATTTCTTTGCTGTTGTAATTTAGAGAAGCCATACTCAAGTTTTTAGAATTCCCAATTTTTCTTCCTTCAGTTCTCAAAAGCCAAAATGCGACAAGTTTCTTTTTCTTTTTCTTTCTTGAAACATCTAGTTTATATTAAAGTACAGAGCTATTAAAATAAGGAACTGCTTGAGATCGCGATGGAACTCCTCGATCTTGTTGAATAGGTGAAAGTTTTTTATTATTTGGTGTCAGGTTTGGAAATCAATTTTTATTTGGTGTTTATGAATTTAACAATTGGGCTTGTAGTTGATGAGGCTTAGGTAGTCTTAGGGTTTCTGGAGGATAAGAATGGTGAGGGTATTATCGTCTCTTTGCATGAACAATTGCTTAATGATTTTAGTAGTTTAATTTTCAGTTCAACAGCTGGTCCTACAACGTTTGGATAAGAACAAAAATATAGAAGAAGAGAAAGAATATACTTAATGCTACGTTGGTAAATACTTGAAATTAGTCGTTGGAATGTCAGGAGGTATAGATTTTAAAGCTATTAACTTCTCAATCCAGGCAAAAAATTCCATTCTTTGGGTCTAGTTCCAGTTTAGGTGATCTCATCTGTTTGTGTATATGGTGGGTCAATATAGAAATTCTAAAAATTGATTTGTTTACCTTTGTCAATCGTTATGCTGTTTCTTTTTCATTATATTTCCTTTGTTTGTAGTATTATTTTCTTACCATATTACTTGATTAATAAGCATTTAGAGGGCAGAGTTTCTTATTTGCAATACAGTGATTAGGAGAGATTTGATTTTTTTTTTTGAATTTTTGTTGACCTAAGTATAAATAAATATTTTGTTCTCTGTAAAACCCTGTTGTGATTTACTGATACATATTAGTTGGCTTGTGTTCTTTTTCTGTTGCCTTTTTCTTGTAGGTTCAGAGAGATACCATCTAATAGTGGAGTTGGCATAAAAGATTAAGACTGAAATCCATAATCTTTCATGAACCATTCCTAGCAATTCCAGTTAAAGTTTTGCATATGAAGAAGTTATTTTTCTTCAGATCTTCTGCAACTAGTAATGGCAGTAGCAATGTGGTTCCTCCAACAACAGATAATAAATCTTACCCTGAGCATTTTTCAGAAAGTGGACGGGGTGACAAGATTGAGCGTAGTTCCCGAAATTCAAGTCACTCAATGTCCAAATCCCGAAAGCAAACAAATGATGTCAAAATCTGCACTGAAGGTCCTGGTCTTAGAAGAAGTCGCTCATTGTCTTCTGCAGCCTTTCTTGGTCCAGGAAAACAAATAAATTCTTCTGGCTTGGGCGACAAAAGCAGATCACCATCTAGTCTTAGAACAGGCTCTTCACATCTGCTACATAATCCTTCATCACGGTGAGCCTTATACTAGACCATTTTAGACCATGATAAGAACTTGTTGACTAGGCTTTCTCTATTGTTTTAGTTTTAATATGTCCTTTACAGATTGCATAGAATCCTGTTCTACTAAATGTCCATTGCTCATTGCTTTACTAATTTTATGAGCCTATGATGTGTTCTAGCTGTCGGACTCTAACTCCGGAAAGGCAGTACAAGGCAAAACAATTTGAAATGTCAAATACTCAATATTCTTCTGGATTAGAGACACCTCGTTCTGCCACTTCATCCAGAATTCATCAAGATTCTTCAGGAAATTCTTCCACCAGCTCTAGTAATGTTTCGATTAAAATCTTGGATCGCTACGTTGATGGAGAGCAACACCAGGAAATGAGCAGGCCCGAAATTAGCTCTCATAGACATTATCCGGTAAATGGAGATGGTAGTAGGTGGCGGCCCCCACGAATTCAACGTACAGCACCTATCTCACCAACAAATAGCATCAAAGATAAACAAAAAAGTCATTCATTTTGCTTTTCACCTGGAGAATGGGAAGAAAACGGAATTGGCCATGAATCACCAAGGAGCCTTGCAAAGAATGTTATTGAGAGACTCTCCCAGTCTCATTTAATTCCTCAAACAAGTTCAAAGGAGTTTGACAATGATATGCCAATAACTATAGGAGATATCTACGGTAGATCCTCAAAAAGAAATAACAATTCATCATCAGATGTGGCCATGCGGAAATGTAATCCAGTGGAGACTTATGAAACAATTAATGGATATCATCCCAACGGTAGTTCAGGCTTTCAGAAACAAAGCACCAAGGATGAGTTTGAGGGATTGAATACTGTTGGAACTGAGGAGGACGTGGATGAAGAATTGCAAAGAAGAGCTAAGGAAGCTGAAGACAGAATCATGCTTTACTCAGAGGAACTTGAGCAGGAAAGCTTTCTTCGAGAGAGCGGCATTAATGTTCCATCTTTAGTCCAAACAATTAGAAACATGGCAGATGAGAGGATAAGCTTGGCACTCGAAGTTTTGAGTCTTCTACAGTCTCAAATTTCTGAAAGGGCGTCTGCCAAAGAAGAACTCAGAATGGAAAAGGCAGTTCTGGAATCCCAAACCAGAAGGCTGGAGAAGGAGAAGAATGAGTTGCAGTCAGGATTGGAGAAGGAGCTAGACAGAAGGTCAAGTGACTGGTCCTTGAAGCTCGAGAAGTACCAGTCAGAAGAACACAGGCTCCGTGAACGGGTAAGAGAGCTTGCAGAACAGAATGTGTCACTTCAAAGGGAAGTTTCTTCTTTTAGTGCGAGGGAGGCAGAGAGCAGAAACACGATAACATATTCAGAGCAAAAGGTTACGGAGCTGTCTCAAAATATCGACGAGATTAGGAAGGAAAATCAAGATCTAAATCGAATCCTTTCTGAATTACAAGAGAAATATAGAGCAGCCAAAGAAGAGAGAGATTGTATTGAAAGAAATTTTCAAGGTAAGGAGAAAGAATGCAAGGAGTTGCAGAAATCCATCACAAGGCTACTAAGGACTTGTAGTGAACAAGAGAAGACAATTGATGGGTTACGAGAAAGACTAAGTGATGAATTCTGGAAGAGTCAGCCTGTGGAGAAGTTTGATAAGCATGTGGCGAAATTACAGATGGAGCACATAAGGTTAACAGGAGCAGAATCAGCATTGAGAAGAGAGTTGGAATCTTACAGGGTGGAAGTTGATTCTCTCCGCCATGAGAACATTAACATATTGACTCGCTTAAAAGACAGTGGGAAAGAGAATGGTGCTTTTACATTCAAGCTGGATAAGGAAATGTCAATGCGTGTTAGCTGTCTACAACATCAAGGGTTGTCATTGTTAGATGAAAGCTCCCAGTTATGTTCAAAATTACTGGATTTCGTCAGAGAGAAACCACGCCACCTTTCAGAAGCTAATCAGGAAATGGAAGTCGTCACGAGTGGCTTAGATGGCCAATATGTCATTGATTCTGAAATAAAAGTTCAAGGCCTAAAGCGAGGAACAGAAAGCCTAAAAAGAAGTTTGCAAATGGTGTCTACGCTCTTGCATGAAAAGTCCAACCTAGCTGCTTTGAAAGGTCATTCTCATTGCCAAGCGGATGCAGTGCAACTGAATGATCACAGTTCAGAGGTGAGTTGTTGCAGAATTCTGTTTTCGAGCTGGAAGCAATGCAACTGCAGTATACAAAAATTTTCTCTGTTTACACGTTCAATTAATTCAATTTTAAGTTGTTTTATATTTCTAAAATTCTACTTTGGTAAATTTATTTGTGTTTATTTAGGCTAGCATGATGTTTTACATGTTTATTAGTAATGCTGCTCATTAGATTTGATCTTACTTGTTGCAGGAAGTTCTCAAATCTGAACTCAAGGCAGAAGCATTACTTGCAAGTCTTTTAAGAGAGAAGCTGTATTCTAAAGAGCTAGAAGTTGATCAGTTGCAAGCTGAGCTCGCAACAGCCGTGAGAGGTAATGACATCCTGAGACGTGAAGTTCAAAATGCAAGGGACAACCTATCTTGTGTCAGCCACAAGCTGAAGAATCTTGAACTTCAGGTAACTCTTAGTAATACCTTAGGAATTGCTACTCCACGTGGAGTATCATCAACATATAGCCATTCTTTTTTCAGATTAAATGAGGGGGTAAGTTTTTTTTTATTGTTTTAGTCAACGAAGCTTTTTAAGAGTTGTCTAGATACTTTCTATGCTGCTTCGTTGCAGCTAACGACATGATCTTCATTTATCTGCATATATCTTTATTGAGTTTTGGTCTTAATTTTCTCCTAGCTGCTGAAATGTCTTGCCATACTAGTTTTCGCTTTTGTTGAATATCAAAAGTTGTTCTCTTCTTCATTCCAGATGCTAAAGAAGGATGAGAACATGAACATGCTGCAAAATAACCTCCAAGAATCTACCGCGGAGTTGGCAATTGCAAGGGGTATACTGCCAAAAATCTCAGAGGACAGAGATTTGATGTGGGAAGATGTAAAGCAATACAGTGAGAAGAACGTGTGGTTGAACGGGGAGGTTAATCAATTGAAGAAGAAGATAGAGGCTCTTGAAGAAGACGTGCTTTTAAAGGAAGGTCAGATCACAATTCTTAAAGACAGCCTGAAGAACAAACCTTTTGACCTCTTTGCCAATGGCCGTGGTGACTCGACTGAGGAATTCCTACTGCAATAATTGCCAAAGAATTAGGTTTTGCACTAGATGATAATCAAACTGTTCATAGTCAATATACTTTTGAAGCTGTTTTGAGTTTCCATTTTAATTGTATTCTTTGCAAGTTTTACAGAGTAAGAAAGGAAAGAAGCATACTAGATTTTTCTAAGTAGACCAATTTTATAAAGAAACGATCAAGAGACTAGACTTGTTTGTGTTAATAGATCTGTGAAAATTTGCAACTATTTCTGGGAAGTATTTGTAGTATTTATTCGGAAAAAGTAGGATGTGAATGACCCTAGAACTTTCAACTTCCCAATATGTAGCCAAGGTCTCTCTCTCTCTTCAAAAATACATAAATTTTTCCTTGTTTTTGATAAAAGTTCAGGAAATGAAAAATATGCGAATTATATGCTTATAATACATGAATTAACTAAATTAACTAACGATGACAGAAGATCATAAAGCTGATAAAAAAAAGTAAATATCTTCATTTCAGGTGTTAATGTGGTCTACATATTCTAAATATTAAAAAAAAAGTATCAAGCTTCTTCCATTCTAATTCTGCAACTGCTGCGACAGCGCACAACCTATAATTACAACAAAGAAATTCTTTTGAAACAGTCTACAAAAAGATATATATTTTTAATTGTAATGAATAACCTTTTCAACATCATTCCATCACTCCCCCAGTTCATCAGATCAATCTGGCAGTTCCAATTCTGTGGGGAAGCCAAAATGACAAATAGTTACCACCTTTCCACACCATCGACGAATTGACACAAAAATACCTTGAACAAGTTTTCCCCTTCAAGCAATCCTCTGAAGAAACGCCATCATGTGAACAATCAAAATGACAACGAACAAAAACTTACGTGCCCTTTTCATGTTGAAAAATGCCTTTGAAAGGGTCACAAGGAAAGCTGAGCATCATCGCAGCAGAACTTTCCAGATCTTACGCATATACACTGCTAATGACCATAAGGCAAGCCCGGCTGAAATATAGAGCAAAGCCATACCTAAAGCAACTACGGTTCCTGGACCTCCAAGGCTGTATAATTCCCGTGGGGAGGGTGTTAATCAGAATGCATGTTCTAAATAATGATCCTGGAAGTTTTGTGTGCTTTGTTTTTGCTAGCAACAGAAATTTTAGAGAGAATATGGCAAAAGCAAGGTGAACCTGTTGTCTCGAGTAGCCAGAAGGATGGTTAATGCAGTCATTTGTGTGGCTGTTTTCCACTTGCCCAAGTTATTTACAGCAACAGCCTGGCAATGCTTATAACTATAAGAATATATAAGTTGAGACTAAAAGCTAGTAAGTTGGAAACAAGGGGAAATTGGGTAAACGGTCTCTGGGAGAACAAACCTCTAACAGCTTACTATCCTGAGAAGCAGCCCACTCTCTAACTGCAGACATCGTTATCTGCAAAAAAGTTATAAATTGATTAATTAGGTATCGTTACTGAATAATAAATGGACCCATAAACTCAGACAAACATTAAACAAAAAAACAGTTCCCTAAAAAGAGGGAAGAAAACGACAAAATGTATTTGATAGATAGATGGTAAAACAAAGTAGAAGTTATTTGCGTTTTGCAATATGCATGAGCAGATTAAGAGGGTGTGTTTAACACAATAGTCAAGATGAATGCGAAGTCTTTGACAAAAGTTCGATGCCAATGACGCATTGGATCAATAAATAACTGGATGATAATCAAAAGAAAGTTACAAATATGGTTCATTATGATTGGCACTTTTTGTAGTCAAAGACAATCAACAAATTTCCTGTGAATGAAAGAAATGTGGGGGATTTCTTCAATCCATGAATCAAATCAAAACCTGAAAGAGAACCAAAAACTCCATTTTTCTCTACCATTGGGCATGGGGATATTTAAGTGGATAAAAAACCTGCATGATGCCATCAACTATATTTTTTATGTAGAACATCTAAAATTTTTACTGACAAGTGAGAATAATGTAATGTAACAGAAATCAGTCAACATCAAATTACCTATTTCTTTGGAAACTACTATTAGCTCAACAACATAGATTTTTCTGGTACAATAATCATAAATGTGTAACAAATACATATTCTTGCAAATCTTTAAAAATATACCTTCTTGAGGTTATATAAACTTGCTTGCGGTGCACTAGTCTATAAAAATATGGCAGTGAATAAGTGAGATCATATACCTCCCTACCAATAATGGCAATTGCAGGCACGGTTAAAAGCCAGGGCATTTGTCCAAACACTGCAACCTCCGAAGGCCTCGAGCACAATAAGATCAATGTGGCAGCTACCATAAGCTGCATTAACAAGCATATTCTATTTAAAAAATAATCCTCGTGTGGTTAAACTTCTTCAGCAAAGCACAATTACTTCTCAATTAGGTAGTAAACCAGGAGTTAAAGAAAAGAGGCGCACCTTATCAGCTACAGGATCCAGAAAAGCACCAAAAGCAGATCCTAACCTCATCTGAAATGCATTCAAACATTATCTTTCAACTAATAAACTGGAATAAATAAAAAATGTTTGCTAAAATCATATACTAAACTTTCCACAAATTGAAATGCAGATGTATGGCATACCTTCCGAGCAAGATAACCATCAAGCCAATCTGTAATTGCTGCAGCAATGAAAATACTAGTTGTAGCTGTTGTCCCCCACCAACTATCCACATAGAAGGCTAACAAAATAACTATTAAGTTAGCATCATCAACCTCAAATTGAATTAGAGGACTTCAGATAAATTTGGGTTACATTTGAGCAATTTCGTAGAGACTCTATAACAAGCAACCTTTACATAGATAGTTCACAAACAGATTAAGAGTAAAATGAACCTAGCATGGCAGCACAAAACAGCTTAATGATGTATTGCCAGATAAATATCTTAAATTTGAACATGCACCTAAATCATAAGCGTGCCATTGGAGGAATAATATATGACCCAAACTTGGTGGATAATGGTAAGGTTTAGTTTATGACTGTCCTGAAACTAAGATACATAAACACTAGAAGTTAACCCAACGTGTCAAGAGCCAAGAACACAGAGATTTGATAGTTACATTAGAAAATTAGGAAGCAAGTGTGTGATGTAAGATACAACTAATCGATGCACCAATGACAATAATATCAAAGGAAGTTTTGTTCACACTCAGAAATTATTTTTTTCTATTGAAAGAACACAGAAATGTGAAATATTTATAATTAATCGATGCACTAATGATATTAATATCTAAGGAAGTTTTATTCACACTCCAAATTAGTTTTCAAGTGAAAGAACACAGAAATGTGAAATTTTCAAGAAACGCTATATGAAATTGACATCATCGAATCCAAAAGTGTTATCAAGTACCGAATACAGAGTTGCAAGCAGACAATGCAAGAAATTTCTGACAATTAGAAATATCGTTCAGATTAAAATGTGATGCAGAACAAAAGCCGAAATGAATTGGCCAAATGCTCTAAGCAATTCAATAACCAATCTAAAGTAGAAGAAAATTTCCTGGCATTTCGCGATTGCCAACAAATATTCATATCCAGGATTCCTAATCTTCCTAAGAACCGATAAAATCGCATTTCAACACAAGCGAACTTTCAAAACAGCTCAAAGAACAGTTTCAAAAACCGAACTCACTGCAAACGAGAAGCGGAACTGCGGCGACTCGGGCGAGCGTCAATATGGTAGGTAATGTGAGCAATTTGGGAGGTTGTTTTTGTTGTTGGGGAGGAGCCGAGGGTAATTGATCTTGACTGTGCCATTTGTGGTTGCCCTTGCCCTCCGAACCCATATCGTCCACAAGACCCAACCCAGAAGACTCAGAAGATCCAAAACGAGAAAATCTTTCTTTTTGTTCGGAAGGAGAAGAAGATCTTTTAGACCCAAAGCAAAAACATTGGTACTGCTCACGAAAACCTAATATTTTAGGTACATCCTTATTATGCACAAGGTGTGCGCACGTTATTAACCTCCACCACCCATCATTATATATTACCGAAATTCTCTCTCTACTGCCATTCGTAGCCATCGACGAGGGAATAGCGGCTCTGTTGATTAGAGGACTGTTAGCCCTAGTCGTTGATGAGGTGGTGACTGTACGGAACCAATTGTTGATGTTTTGGTGGTGGGATAAGGGTTTAGAAGCTGCCATGGTTGTTGTCAGCTTGAAGCTTAACATGCTGATGATTTTGAGCCGAAATCTCTGCAGAAAGCAGTTTTCTTCTTACAGTTCTGAGGTTGAATTTGAAATCTTTCTTGTTTTTTGCCTAGGATTTTTGTTTTTTTCTGACCGGCAGGGAGGTGGTCGTTTTAGGTCCTAATTTGGTGCGAAATTCCCGATTCCCTTCTCTGATTACTGTATTTTTATGTACATGTAACTTGGTGGGAAATTCCCATTTATTTTTTATTGATTACTGTATATATGCAATCAAATTGAATCATAGATTGGCCAATGATGGACTAATAAAATCAGCTTCAAGTTATAGGTTATTTATAGGGAATGACAGAATTAAGCTTATAATATGTCTGATTCGAAGCAGGATTACAATCATTTACATATTTACTTCTAATATTGAGCTTTGGATGATACTCGGTCGGAATTGTCAATATTTTCTGACTTAATTAAACAAAAGAAACATCATTTTGTTAGTAAGTTTTTTCAAATTATAACACTTCAAATTTCAAATTTATGCATTTTATATTTCAAGAGAAACAATTACACGATCAAATACTAATAGCTATCAACCAAACAATATAACGTCTCTTCCTGAACCCTGTAGGAAGCTATCTTACAAGAAATATACGAGGCATGTTTCCATATTAATTGCGTATTATTTTCCAATTTGCATAAAAACAATAAGCATGAAGATTTACCACATGCAAAGAATGACCTAACTTGTAAATATATGTAGTATTATATTATGGAACTCAAGCAGCAGCAGAATGTGTGATTTCATGGTCTTCTAGATTCAGTGCTTGAAGCAGCTTTGGCCATGATTCTGGAATTCCTCCTGGAAGATCAAACTCCAACAATTTCCCCCGTCTGCGGTAGAATTCCTCCAGGGGTTGACTCTGCAAATGAACAATTAATCTCCCAAAGCTCAAATTACTAAAAGAGTAATATGATGATAAGCATATGCATAACAACTTTCAATCTGCAGCTACCATTCTTAAATGATAAGGTTTTTCCTTATTCGGTCATCCTAACAGATAAAGTAGGACGTTTTCAGTGTCCCAATTAGAGCCAAATTTCGGTCAAAGGAGAGGTCCCTATATTTTAGATGCTTCTTTTCATTTCATTTTTATGCTTAGAGAAAATAGAAGGCTTCTCTTCAGTCTACTTCAAAAAAACTAAGTTGAGAAAATATATTTATGAAGTTCAACAACGGAAACACATTCCAGGTAAGCAAGTAATACCATTTCTCTGTATATTCTAAGTCGTTCCTTGACAACTTCCTCGGTATCATCAGATCGAGTGATAAGTTTTGATGCACAATGTGGAGGGGGCAGAAGAGGAGCCATGTACATTCCAGGTCTACCATCTTCACTCTTGATGTCAATACAGGCAATATTATAATTGCCTCCACAGTCATTGCATATCCTTCTCCCAAGGCATTTTGCAAGCAGTGCTTCTTCCCTAAGCTTTAGGTTAATCACTAAGTCGATATCTGTGACCCCCTCTAGTATTTCCTGGAAAGATAAAATCACTTACAATTGGAGGTGGGAGAAATGATTTTTTTTTAAAGAATTAGATACATAGGTTGCAGCAGATCTACCCACTGCATAACACTTTAATCACCACAAGCCTACATAACATTGCTTTTTCAATAATCTCAACTTCTAATATGCAAGCATATATCCAATCAAAAACCTATATGTTAACAGAGCAACCAGCGCATGTATGTCACTCCAGCATGCATGTCTTCTACAGATGCATCAGACTTCCCTTTTACATCATTAATTTGAAGGAATTCCAGGAGGCTACTTGGTAACATAATCAATGGCTCGCTTCAGCACACAGCAGAAAGACATTCTTTCATTCTCAAAAGCATTACGATTCTCCCCTCCCTTTGTAAACTTAAGAAGATGTAATAGTTTATGACAACCATCATTAATCTTTACTAAATCTGTTTTGCATGTCATCTATGAACTATTTTCTTTTTGGGATTATAAAATAGCAATCAATGTATGAAAACAAAAGGAGAGAAAGAGACATTAGCAACTATTATAGCATTCATACTTCTAGATTAACAACAAGGGTAATAATTTCTTGTGAATCTGCTTTTGTTTCCTGCAAGGATTCATGTAGCATGAAAATTTAAATAAGAAAGAATTTGTTTATCTTTTACATTATATTCAAGGAACAACAACTAACTCACAGCCTGTCTTATAGTTCGAGGGAAACCATCAAGAATAAAGCCAGATTCACCCTTAGCTTCACCAGCTTCAAGGCGCTTGGATAATAAATCTATTATAATTTCATCTGGCACCAAATGCCCTTGATTAACAATCTCCGCAAGCTACAAAAACCAGAGAAATATGAAATTTTCAGTGAAGTTTTTATCAAAGATACTAAGCTACAACTTTTATTTACAAAAACTTAATTACAGCTGATGAAAGACTCACTCAAAGTTTATAAGATCTCATTTTATTTTTTCTAATAACACCCGGATCTGAAACATTTTCAAAATCTCGCACAGATTCTGCGTTGTTTCCGACTCAAGAATTATAAAGAATTTTTTGTGTATTCATTTTGTCCATTTTAAACTGAAAAGTGTGGTGGCAGATGTTAATATGAATGTTTGAGGCAATTTTTAATGCACTAAAATAGTTGACAAAAGATGCAATAAAAGTGGAAATATAATTCTTTTATCTGCCCAATTCACTATGCCTGAATTTGTTAAAGTCTTACGACGTAGGAGCTACTAAGCAGAGTACTTGCTTGGGTGGCATGATTAAGCCCCATTTACACACCCATCAGATTACGGATTTGAGCCGCCCATTCCCCATTCCTACGTCATTTACATCTTGCTCAAATGTATAATTTTGTTTTGAAAGAAGAGTATAACCGTATAAATTCTATGTTTGTCTTCCGTCAAATCCAAATTAAACAAATTTGCAACATTTGTTGTCACTCTAAGCTCTATATTCCATAATTCAACTTCAATTGGGAACAAAACGATAGTCTAACCCAATTTAATCAAATTACAGATGCCAATCATGCAACCAGCAAACGAAAATATAGCAATATGAAGGACCTGAGACGAAAGGGGACCAGAGGACGAGAGCTCATCGCGAACGAGATCACCAGTGGCGATGTGAGGAACGCCAAGGAGATTCGAGAGCCGAGAGGCGTAAGTTCCTTTACCAACCCCAGGACACCCTAAAAAGACCCACTGGATATTCCGCTCTTTCGGTTCTCGCCGGAGAGGAAGAGACAGTAAAGAAGGGACTTGGAGATCAGTTTCGGAGTTTACAGAGGAAGACAAAGTCCTCCGTGTAGCGAAGGTAATGGAGGATAAGAGGGTATTCGAACCTCTCGTTCTCAGAAAGCGGCTCAAGACCGCCATGGATGAGCAAGTCAAGTATTTTGAGTTGCAGAGAGAGAGAGAGAGAGAGAGCTAATGAAACGTTCTGGCGTTTGGAGGAGACTTTGAAGTTTAGAACGGACCACGAGTTTATTTCTTCGCCAATGCAATGAAAACGTTGTTTATCTTGGCGGCATCGGAGCTAACCTCCTGCTTAAAAAACCCAAATCCCTTTCAATTCTTAAATTAATTAACAATAATTTTATCAAATTTTAAATGATTAAAATGAAATTAATTATTAATTTATAAAAATAATAAAATATCAATAAATAACTGGCAAATTATTTACTCACTTTAAATTTAGTTAATAATTTAGTTTGTGTAAGATTATTTACTAATTAATTAAGAAGTTCATACTTATAATTTGATAATATACCTACATCATTCACACATTTAATAATTAAAAATTTATTTTTTCCGTAAACAATTATTTATCAGGTCTAAATATTAATGAGCATATAAAAATACTTACATCACAGTTACTTTAAAAATATTGCAAACCAAAGTAAAAGCAAGAAAACACAGCTAGCAATGCAATAATTTGGTGGAACCCAATTTTCTCTTAGCTTGTCGTTACCTTGAACACTGAACACGTTTTTTTAACAAAAATATTTGCAGTTTGCAAATCTCAAATGGAAACCCCTCCCCTCCCCTCCCCTCTTTTAATGTAGGAAAATGATATAAAAACATGTGCGATCTGACTAAGTTACCCCTACCATCATAATACAATCACATCACAACACAGTGTATTGGTGGTACTCAACTTGCCTGACAGATTTTGCTACTTAATTAGTAATTAGCATCCTCTAAGTAGTGATTCGGTTCAATTCGATTTAGGGTTCAAACCGAATTCAGATGTGATTTTTTCATAATTAAAACCGAACCACACTTAACATTGAATAACAACCGAGTCAAATCACACCGAACATTGAATAACAATCGAGCCGAACCGCACCGTAGAAATTTTGTAAGAACCGGCCGAACCGTTCGAACCGAGGAAAAAAGAATAAGACAAAAAAACAGAGTCCAGAAAAACTAAGATTCAAGTTGATTTTTATCCAAACCGTAACAAAATCAGACTAATAGCAAACAAATAAAGCAAAAGAAACTCAAATCACAATAAAAAACGAAGATGATGCTGACATAAGGACCGAGACGATCAGGAAGATGAAGAACTGAATGACTTCGAGCTTCGCAGTGTTTTCATGTCACTTCAGAAGAAATATTCCCGGAACCCATGAGTTTGAATTCTGGTTCAAAAAGAAGTGTAGAGAGAGATAGAGAAAACGACCGGCAGAGGACTGAGTAGAGCGTCAAGGAATTGAGTTGGTTGTTTGGTCAGATTAGAAAATTTGGGAGCTAGGGTTTTGTTGTGTCTCAGAGAGGGGGAGCGGCTAGGGTTAGGGATATTGAGAGAGAGAGAGTGAGTTGGGACTTTGAAGAGGCAATGTGACTAGGGTTTCAAAAAGAAAGGAAAAAAAATTGAAATGCAAATGAAAAAGGGAAATGGCAAGTGAAACGGCGGGAGATGGAATTTGAAATGAAAATGGAAGAGAAGAGGAAGCGATGGCTCCAAAAATAGAAAAAGAAAAGGCAAATTACAATTAAAAGCAATTAAAAAGATGAATATTTCCGATGACTAGAAAGCCTCGAGGAAAGAGTATTTGTTTATTTTTAAAAAGTGGTTCTCTCATGTCAAATCCTCTTTAAGTCTAATTAATGAGAGAAAATATTATATGTGAGTTTAAAAGTTGTATAATGAAAATAAATGAATTTAGGAACATTTTATAGCCGTGAGATATGCATTCAATGGCTAGGACATCACACCCGAACATTTGTTAATGTTCATTCATCTGCACATGAGCATGACTCTATATAGAATAAAAAATTACATAGTTTCACATATTACGGTTCGGTTCAATTTATTCGCATAAACCGTAGACCGGACCGCACCACATAAAATGTTCAAACTGACCGAACCGAAGCGGTTCAGTTTGGGCGGTTTTGACGGTTTAGCTTACAGCCCTACAGTACCACTAATTAATTAGTTTCAGATTGTTGAAATGAAGGGGAAGAAAGACAAGATTGTGTGGCGAACGACAGCTCCTTAACATTCAAAACAAAGAGGAAGCTGAATGTCAGTTAACTGTATCTTCTGCTTACAGCCTTGTACACAGTTTTACAAACCTGGAAAAGGGGAAGCCCATGGGGGAAAGGTTATATAAGTTTCACAGGGCTAAAAAGCCACAGAGAAGAGGAAGCGAAGGGATGAATCAGGGGGTTATAAAAGACAAAATTACATGTATTCTTACAAATTAACTAACACTTGTCTGATCATCGTTAATGGATTAAAAATCAAATACACACCAAGGACTACATAGGTTGTCGTTGAGTTATGTATGTTCAGCTCTGCTATCATCCTCACAGATTCCATCCCCTGCATGTCTGCAAGCAAAGCGTTCACGACAAATGCAAAAACTATGAAAAAACGACTGCTAATTTCCCGAAACTAATACAACCACACCAAGTTCCAAGATTGCATGATATAATAATCTCTCTTAGGGGTAACTTGAGACAAAACATGCATGTGAATAGTTACTTTGAATTATACACTTCGACAAATAACTTGTTGCTGCTTTACATGGTAGGCATTTGGAAGAAACTCTGAATCCACTAGTGATGTAGGCTAATATAAATCCACAAACTAAATTACAAGTTCTAAGATTTTCTTGAAAGAAAACAAGAATACCAAGAACTGGCACACGGTTATTTGTTTGTGTGAAAATAGATAAATGACGAAAAGGAATAGATGTCATGTTTTCTTAAAGGTAAAAGATCCCTGATAAAGAGAATATATGACAATCATGGTGACGACGACATTAACTAATCACTTTTTTGCATAGGAAACGATAGACTAGATTTTTCACATAAAAAATCACGACTTTTAGTCTTTCAACAATAATTTCCAGCAAAACAAAAAATGCATAGATACCAAGATACCAGAAACCATGTTTAAAAGTCGATCATGGCTAAAGAAAATCAAATTAAAAATTATGAGATTCACAACAAACCTCCACGATGAAGTTAGATTTCGAGCTTTACGATCCAGCTGCAGGTTTTCCAAAGCAACTGAAGCTCTAATTACATCCTCTGGAAGTTCATCACTGTCATATCTCCAATTGTACTCATCTTTCCTATAACCAGACATCGATGATCCTACCCTCCTATCTAAATGCTAGAAATATCAGGTGAACGGAACACATCAAGCAACAAAGCAAACCAAGCACACATATGATAGCTTAAATACTAACCAGATGTCTGGGAAGCAGCGCCAGGTCTGGCATGCACAACAAAAAACCCAGTCATTATACCTAAAAAGGAAGAAGGGACAATAGACATAATTTAAGAATGTGATAAAGATATAGTGCATCACCTTCCTAACGGAGGTAAACCTCCAGCAACAGATGAAGGTCTCCTGTGGTTTCGAGACTCAAGACTGGACAAGGAATCAGCTTCAGATGTGGTTATTCTTCTTCCTGTACTCCTTGTTTGAGATAAATTCTGTCAAGAGTGGTTCAAGAAATTGATAAAGTTAGAAAAGATGCAAGTACAAACTCTCAAAAATATTACTAATGCACAGAATCCAAACTCCAAAACAATAAGGTATTGTGGTCAGTGCTCCATAATACAAATAGTAAATTCACCACTTCTGTGAATTAGCCTATGTAGAATCCTACAGGGCCAAGTAGACATAAACAATGATTTTTTTTATCTTAGAAACCAAAAAAACAATTTGTTACAAATAAGCTACACAGACTAATATTGAGCAGCGCATTTTTTTTTTCATTTTTCCCCAGGCAGCACATACTTTTTTAGCCATCATGATTTTATGTTTTGCATCTCCTGACAAAATTATTCAATCTAAAGCAAAAGTCATTACAATCTTTTTTCTATCGGTAAAATCATTACCATCATAGATGAATAAATATATTTCCATAAAACAAACCAGGAGTTCGGTTTTGACTGCCAAAGTACAAAAGGAATATGCATCCAATCATCAACATTTTGCAGTTTTATTCCTCCGTTTCTAAAAGAATTTGTGCTGGATATCAAAATTTGTTTTTAAGTGACTAATGGCCCTACAATATGGACATTGAAATAAGGTTTGTTGTTGAAAATTAAATAGATGATCTATGAGGACCATTCCTTTCATGACTGGTAGATATAGAAACCCACATCAGGTTGGAGTAAAAGCTACTGTTATCATGTTGGATAAGAAGCGCATTGCGAACACCAAATTTCACAAGGAATGCTTAGATGTTTAGGATTTGATCCAACAACAAACCTCAAATTTCAAGAACCCTTCAAGCACATCCAAAAGCAAAGGACCACTGTCCCCATTTCTGTTGAGATCATACCCATTTTTGTTACTGAACTCTTTCAACTCAGATTTCCAAGAATCCTTTTGCTGTTCACAATGAAATAAAATTTCCACCAAATCTCCATTATATTGTCAGTGAGGAAATAGTGCACATAAAAGGAATTTCCTCATCAATAATCCTTGTAAAAAAAACAGAATGTCTGATTACCAGATTGCACTCCGGAAGATAAACTTTCAGAGTATGGTTTAGCTGTGCCCAATCTAAGTACTCACATATTAAGGCAGTGAGCAGCCTTCCTGTGTTAGTAATACCAAAAATAATGAAAAATTTGTTAGAGATGGAGCTGCATATGAGGAGTCACTGTAACATTAAGATTCAGCCCCATTCTAATCTAGAGCCATTAAGATGCTTAATGGTTTAAGAGGGTGCCCGAGATCAAAGAAGGAGTAAAGGAAAAATTCAACTATTAAACTCACTGTTGAAGAAGTCACAGTCTGGCAGCCCTTCCCTCCACAATTTTTTTTTATTTGTTAGTACAAAAATATCATCCCCTAGTTTACAGCTTTAATGTACAAAGTCACCATAACGTGGTGGCTGTTTAGATATTGTATCCAACAAAATAGAGAGACTTATCATTTCAACCACTATTCGTGCTACCAGTTATAACAGATTTCATCACCCTCGTCTAAGAACACAAAAGATCAGTTACATTCACTATCAAATTAGAAGTGCATTCCCAACTCCAACTATATAAAACAATAAAAAAAACACTCCGCAAATATAGAAATATAATAATCAACCTTTTATTGTGTAAGGAGTTGCATGTTGCGTGGAATAATCACATGGGGGATACTGAATAGGTCAGATGAAACTAGCTAAAGTGGTAACTACCAATTTACAATTTGGAGCTCGCGGCTAATTGATGGGATATGTAGTCATCAGTTGGAAATGCGATAAACAGATAGTATTCCAAGAATAAATGCTTGGTAAGTTTTTGGTAAACAATATTAATAAAATAGAACAAATAGAAACCAATCAGATGTATGTAAATAAAAACATAGATTTTTCGTATTTGTAGTAGAACCTGAAGGTGAAGCATGAAGCTGCTTAGCACGATCATTGCAGCTACCCAATAATGCAGGAGGCAAACCTTCGTCTTTTTCAATAACCCGATCTTCCTCTTCAATTGCCTCAAACACGCTAGCTCTGAGTTCAGCCTAGTAAATAACCCAGTATAATCAAATAATAGAGGTAGCATAAACGGTTGAGCAATGTAAGTTTAAGGAGAAAATCTATAACATGTTGGTAATAACTTTCATAAGGACTCTCTCTCCTAATTGGTGAAGATCAAATCATGAGGAAAATATAGGTCTTGAAAGATCATCGTTGGGCGACAAAAGACTAGATATCATTGCCTAGATGTGTCATCATATCTTATCCTCTCAATTCCCAATCCCCGACTCAAAAGGACAAAGAAAAGGAAAGGAGAGAAAAACAACAACTGCAAAGATGCTTCAACACCCACATGAGAGAGAGAGAGAGAGATGAAGACGCTTCATGCTGAAATTCTACCACCCATCCCCCCCCCCCCCCCCCCCCCCCCCCCCCACAGCAATGCTACTCCAATGTCTACGTCAAGGCGCTAAAACCTCCAGACATCAATTATTCTCGATTATCCACATATAAGATTATACGCTTAATTTTGAACATCTCGTTCTAGACACATCACTGAGTGTTTAGAAAGTTTGACCTCTACTAATTGCATTTCTGATTTTCAAATAAGAGCCGAATTCTCCAAAATCACGTTTCAAGCCATGCCTATGAATAGAACAATTCTTCAATTAAAAAAAACCCTAGTTTCAATTTTCCTAATGCTAGCAATGCTCCTTGATCAACTCCACGAGAACCCAAATTTCCATAACACCAGTAGCAAGTAAATATCATAAGATCTACATGAGATAACCAAATAGTATATGAGAAGAACCAAAAGAAAATTGAAGGGGAAGCAAGAAACAAAACAAAAAACAAAAAACTACCCGGATCTTGGCGAGGACCCCCTTCTTCTCAAGGGTTCGAGTAACAAGAGTCTTTAGGTCCATCATCTCCCTCGTATAGTCATCCATCTGTTTCAGAACTCTAGGGTTTACCTTGCTTCTCACTCTCACACAGTCTCCTCTCCTCTCTCTTCTCTCCCAAAGTTCTGATGCTCAGCTGCGGAGTGCTGATGTGTGCGTGTTGGCGTGTGTGCGAAAACGCGTGGGGGAGAGAGAGAAGGAGAGAAAAAAGTTGCAGTAGATGGGAATCGATTATAATGCCGGGTTGCTTCCATGAAAGTGGGCTCCATTGGAGTTGAGGGTGATATATCACATATAGGCCATATGTATCTATTATTTGGGCTTTGGGCCATAGATTGTGGCTCTCACTCAACTGCACTACTTTTTAAAACACAGAAATCCTAGCAAATGATCTATTTTATAGTGAAATTAATAATTGATCTAACAAAAATAAGAGTGGATAAATAGGCCTTTTATGATATGATGATTTGAATATTTTTAATTTATCTGTTCTATCTTATCCATTATCTAATTATTTTTTAGAATGATATATATTAATCGGCTACAAACCCCACATTTTTTGTGATTTTGTAAGTTTTTTAAGTTTAATTATAATTATTTTCAAACCATTGATTTTATATGCCCACAATACACTAAACTAAACTGATTTTATTGTTAAATAATTTCATAATTTTAAAACATAGTGCAGCGATGAAGAATTTATTAGGATAACAATATATTAACATCTGGGTGCAATATATTAACACGGTTGCAATATAATATTAACAAGAAAAAATTATCATTTAATGAGATATTAATATTCATGATTAGTGTTGTCAAATTTTATGTAATGATATATTAATCATTTCTAAAATCATGGAATGATTGAAAGAGTTACCGTATTTAATTTTAATAAATAAATAGATAAATCTCATAAAAGACATTGGTAGTGTATTTTAGACAAATCATACAAATTTAAATTCAAACTAAATAGAAATAGTAATTTATCTACTATAATTTTTTTTACCGCATCTTAACTTGTTACTATGAAAGCGGCCTATGCTTGTCATTTACCCTTTAGAAAATTATTGCTTTGTCATATTATTTACTAGATGTCACTTTAATCTCTTAACCTTCAAATTCATCGATTTAATAGCTTATTTGAAGTTATAAATTTTATTGTGCATCTCATGTAGTGGGCTAGAGTAAGGATGTCAAAAATACTTGTAGGTCTAAATGCTCACTGATATTTGATTTAATAAGGGGGTTTCAAATATGAATTTTATACACAGATAACTATATTATAGAAAATAAAAAAAAACAGACAACAAGTTTCATAAATCTACTTCTCTCTTAGGTTATAAGCCAAATAGATCTTACGAAAAACATCAAAGAATTCTTTAACTGCTTTCACACCATCCTCAACAATTCTACCTTTCACTTGTCTGATACACTCGCCAAATAACTCCAACATCCACTACCCAATAATCATTCATCTTGTGACAAATAAATTATATGAGGTAACAAGTATTGATTCAGACTGTAAAGTTAAACTCTGACTTACTGAGAGGTTAAAATAACATTTCCCGTCAGGTCATAACATGTTGTTATAATTAGCAACTAGCCAATCCGTACAAAAGATAAATTAAGATCACTCAGGAAAAGCAATTCGTACAAAAGATAAATTAAGATCACTCGTGAAAAGCAAATAAGAGAATCATCCAAAGTTCTATCAGCACTAGCATTGGAATGATACTAATTTTCTACTAAAATCAACGCTAACATTAGATATGCGTTATTCCTATAAAGGCTTTTTATGAATCTTTGTCTAGGTTATCGTCGTGATTTTTTTCAACTATTGGTGTAATTTGGTCCGCCATGAAAACTGGCGATGTAACCTAGAGGAAACGCTCTAATGATGGATGCTTTAAATTTGCCTTGAGAAAACAATGAAGTATACATATAGACCAATGAACCTCTTTATCATAAAGGTGTCAGTAAGGGGTCTCACCCTAATCCAAGTAAAATAACCTTTTTTACCCATATTACACATCTTTTAGTCCTGGTGCTAGAAACACAACAACGTGCTCTCCTCCTTATGACATGTGTCATTTCTGAGTTTAGACCCATAAAAAATGTTTTCTTAGTAACTATCAGTGAAGAAAGCAAATGGTTGAGTGATAATTGTATGTTCCACATATTCAATTGATCTAATTCCAAATTCGGAACTAGAGTTGTTCATAATCGCACAAAGCCATAAAAAAATCACACAACATATTTTCCACAAACACAAGCAATATTAGAATCCTAATTCTGGCACAGATTTCCAAAGGTTTAAACAAAAAAACATTTCAATCAAAAAAAATTGTCTACAAAATTGTTATACCTTAAGTTCTGATACCAACTGTAACGCTTCGAAATTTCAACTAAAGTTTGAATTTAGTATTTTACCATAAACGTTGCGGAAGTTAGGTCTTTTAAAACTCTATACCATTTTCATCTTCATTAAGATTATATCAATCTAAACAATATAGAGAATTAAAGGTTCAAAATAATCCTGAAACCATTTAATTTTTCATAAAACATGTTATGAGATATCCATATATGAAAATATTATATCATATAGATTAACATGAAAATCGTATATCATATAAATTAACATGAAAATCTTAAAGTGATATAAATCAATGTGTATAGACGAACATGAAAAGAAATAAAACTTACTAATAACAAGTTTAATGACCCAAGAAAGAGAAAGAGCGAAACCGATTCGTAAAAGGTTTTTTGCTAAAGTAGACTCATATACCAACCATTTTATAGAGTTCGACTCCTACACTAAATTGTACTTACCCTGACCCCTGGTCCACCTTCAATTAAAAAGTGATGATTACACATTTTTATTACACGAAACATCACCCCTTCGTGTACCTCACTTGTATTTTCCTCATTTCTCTCTTACTGTTACTCTCTCTCTCTCAGTCACAACATCTCTATCCATTTCTCTCCGTAAATCCTTGAGTCTTGTCTCCCACAGCAAGGAATCACAACAAGGTGAGTTTTTTGGTTTCTAAGTTTTTATTTTCTGATTTTTGAGATATTTTTTTATGAGTTTCTGATGTGCTTTTATGGGTTTCTGAGGGTTTTTTTCTGGATATATGTGTTTCTGTTTTTTGTGGATGTCTGAATAACAATAATGTTATTTTTTTCTTATATTTTTTTCTGGGTTTCTGAGTATTTTTTTCTTATGGGTTTCTGAGTATTTTTTCTTCTAGGTTTCTGATGTTCTAATCTTAGTGGGTGTCTATTTTCTGGGTACACGCTCGTCGTGTAACCATCTTGCAGTGTATACGAGGATCGCGTAAACCTCGTGTGCACTACAGGATGGTTACACGATGAATGTGTCCCCCTTATATAGTCTACGCGAGGACTACATGGGGGTCGTGTAAGCCTCGTATAGACTACATGTGGCTTTCATGACCCTGGTGTAGACTGCACAAAGACTACACCAGGGTCGTGTACATTTTGTGTAGTCTACACGATGATTACACGAGCATCATGTACATTTCCTGACTCATGCTTTGCCTTGAATTTTTTAAAGGTTATGGTTTCATCAAAGATGTAACTAAGATATGTCCATGATGTTAACAGAATTTCAAAAGCAAAGGTCAATGCAAAGTGCAATACCCACTGCATAGAGGTTATCAAGACCAAACCGGCAACTCCTCAACTCTCCCGATTTAGGGAGGCATTCTTTAACCATCTCCTTGATCTCCCAGCCATGAAGTTTTCAGCAACTGTCTTTCATCAGGTGCTGGTCAGGGAGGCTGAATATGTCAACGACACTCCATCTAAGGAGAAAATCTGATTTCTTATCAATGAGGAACCACTATGTTTCTCCAAGAAGGAGTTCTCGTTGATGACCAGAGTGAAGTTCGGTGAAGCCTGGAATGAGAAGAAGACTTGTGGCCCCAATATACTCTTTGACATTTACTATCCCAAAGACCAAGGAATAACCATAGTTGATTTGGAGGAGAAGATTAAAAACAGTGAATATAAGGCAGATTCTGATGCTATAAAGGTGGCTCTATGCTAGAGCATTTTTTGTTGGGGAAGGAAAAACGTACCCTAATTAAGAAAAGATGGATGGTTTTGGTTGACGACCTTGAAGTGTTCAACTAATATATGTGGGGAGAGCTCCCTTTCTCTAAAATAATGAAATCATTATTAATTGTCAAGAAATACAAATGTTGTTTTTGGTGATCTTAAAGATCAAGAAAAAAAACATGGAAACCCCTCGCTGTTGTTCATGGATATTCACTCAATGGATGTCAAATTTCCTTTCAGGTATAATTTATTTAATTCTACGCAGTGATGTATTGAATTATTTATGTGTTAAATATTGAATTACTCTTTTTTGTTTATATAGGCATGGGTATTTAAAATTATCCCCTTAGTGGCAGTTTGTATGGTAACCAGGTTTCGACCAGGGTGCCTAGGATTCTCAAGTGGTGTCCGACCATGATAGTACCGGTTAAGAATCTTCAATAAGTTTTTTTAAGGAGAATGTATGTTGGTGAATTATGGTGACAAGTTAATTTATATTACTTTCACATATACTAATTTATCTTTCTTGCAATTTTAGTTGGCAATTCTTTCCTTGGTCCTTACTGAGGAGGGAAGAAGAAAAAAGTTACTAGAGATCATCAGCTGGAGAGAATGTATGTTCAGAATCATTTTCTACCCTTCATCATTTTGAACACGCACCTCGTGTAGACTACACGATGGTTACACTGACCTTGTGTAGTCTATACGATGGTTACATTGATCTCGTGTGGTCTACACGATCACTAAATGAGGTCCGTGTAACCGATCATGTAGTCTACACGATAAATATAAGGTGACTACATGAGGTCCCTGTACTCATCATGTAGTCACCATTTTTATAGTTTGACTACTTAATATTATATGTTTTTTTAGTCTGTGCCTCCACAGTCACCCTTTTCAGTAGAAGATGAAGATAATGAGGAGGAGGAGACCATTGAACAAGAAGAGGAGAAGAAGAAGAGGAAGAGGCTCGAGGAGGCCATTGAAAAAACATAGGAGAAGAAGATTGGGTCCAACAAGTTCAATGGACATGAATATTGAGGGAGGAAATGTCTGATTGAAATTGACCAAAAGATCACTCCAATGGACAAGAAGATTATGTTCATGCAATCAGACATCTCTTTTGTAATTTCTCAAATTTTGATGGATCATCTAGTAACATCGAGGCCACATGATTATTCATTATGTCATTGATCTGCCGTGATGATGGCCAGCGACAGGGAGGAGACAGAGACTGAGAAAGAAGAGAAGAATGATGAAAAAGAAGAAGATATGGTAGAGAAGGAAGAAGAAGAATAGATGATAGAGAATGAAGAAGAATAAGAGAATGAACAGAACGAAGAAGAAGAAAAAGATGAAAAAGATGAAAAACAAGAAGAAAAAGATAAAGATAAGATAGAAGAAAAAGAAGAAGAGAACGTATAAGGAAAAGATGAAAAAAAAGAAGAAAAAGAAAGAGAATGTGAGAAAGAAGAACAAGAAAAAGAAGGAAGAGAAGAAGAAAAAGAAGAGGAAGAAGGTAATAAGGAGGAGGAATGTGAAAAGAAGGAAGATGAAAAAGAGAAAGAAGAAATAGAAGAGAAAAAAGAAAAAGAAGAACAAACAGAAGAAAAGGCTGCATAGAAGAAAGAAAGATGAAGAAATAAAAAAAGAAAAGCTGAAAAAAGCAGAAGAAGAAACAATTGCATCGACAATATACGCATTCATGGATTTGGTTCGGTCAACGGAGCAGTCCAACGATGAAAAATAATAAGAGCTCGTCTACCTTGGTGAATTCGGTAAGAGGAATATAAATAGATCTTGTGTGTTAGAGTCACCTACTTGGAAAGCTGAACAAGATGAAAAGAAGAAGAAGCGAATGAAAAAAAACTGTGAGAATATCATTGCCGAAACGGACTTCAAACATTTTCAACCATACAGTGATGTATCTTCAGAGGATGGTTCACCTCCATAAGGGCAAAGTAAGTTATATAATTTTACTTCTTATTCTCATACAGGATGGTTATACTAACCTCGTGTAGTATTCATGATGGTTACACTGACATTGCATAGCCATCGTATAGTATACACGATGGTTATACTGACAACATGTAGTATATACAATGGTTACACCGACTTCGTGTTGCCATCATGTAATATACAAGATGTTTGCACTGACGTCGTGTAGCCACCGTGTAGTATACAAATCGGGTACCTAATTTTGATCTATAATTATGTTGTACAGGAACGATAAAGTAGACATTGGATTTGCACCGTTGACCTTACCTGGTTCAAAAAACTAGCCTCTTCACATTATCAATGGATTGAGTCAGATGTAAGAAGTTATTTTCTTTTTTTAATGTGGTGTTTAATATAAATATAAATATCTTAACTACTTTTTATTACATTGCGGCATATCGATGCATACCTGGAGCTCATGAGGAGGGATTTACAAGACTATAACGCTCATATCAGAATCAGTGTTGGCGATTTGATTATGCAAGTAAGTAAGATTTGTTTTTGAACTTAATGAAGTGCACACCGTAGTACATGAGGCAGCATGGAAGGCCTTTGTGTAGACTTCATGTAGTTTCCATGACCATTTTTTATTGACATTGAAGATTTGAAATTTTTCCCGTGACATCACAGGTGAACCTGTTTGGCCAAATGGAAGAGTTTGAGCAAGATCCTGTGGGCTGAGATATTGACATTGATGATTCGCTCTTGTACATGGTCCTCATCTTGAAAACGAATTTTGGAAGGAGTTGGGAACAGTCTGATAAGTTTATCTTTCCAATGTATGTGAATCAAAGTCACTGGATTGCGGTTGAGCTTGATTTGAATGACCAATGTATTCATATTTATAAGTCCATGAACACGCTCTATCAACGCTCCTTGTACAATGAAATAATGAAACCTTTTATGAAGATTGTCCCTCGGCTGCTTCAAACGATAAACATTTATGAGAATAACAAAGGAGGTTAAACTCAAATATGATTGAAAATATGAGATCATGAAGTGTCCACAACAAGAGAATGAGTAAGTGAAACATACATTTTTTTTGAAAGTCCATTTAAAAGTTCATACATATTATTTATTTGTGTTCTTACATTTCATGTATTTTGTAGGTTTGATTGTGGGGTATTCATCCTTAAGTTTGTTGAAGCCCTCGCATGTGGGAAGAACCTCCCAGAAATAACTCAACAAAAAATGTCAAAATATCAAAGATGAATTGCAATTGAGTTATTTATACGTGGCATAGTTGTACCAAAATAATTTGGATATAAATTATGGATTTTTATGAATTTTTTACGCTTAAGCTCATGATTTTAAGAATTTAGAACCATATTGTTCTTAACAGACTTTTTATTTTTATACACCCCCAAGCCCCAAATTGTGAATTATGGATTTTTATAACTTGTATTTTTAATGCCCAATTTTCTTATATGTTGTTGAACGATTTTAGTTACTATATGTTTAGTATAGACTTCATATAGCCTACACAATGACTTCACGAGAATAATTAGGCTTTGTGTA
This sequence comes from Datisca glomerata, assembly GCA_003255025.1. Classification (NCBI taxonomy): domain Eukaryota; kingdom Viridiplantae; phylum Streptophyta; class Magnoliopsida; order Cucurbitales; family Datiscaceae; genus Datisca; species Datisca glomerata. The sequence goes on from QANY01006035.1 coordinate 552,528, forward strand.
GCCTACAAGATGATTTCACGGGCATCCTATAGACTACACGATGACTTCACAGGCATCGTGTAGCCTTCATGTAAGCTAATTAAACTTTATGGCATACACAAGTATATTTCTATATAAATGTTTAATTTAAGTCTACAAAGGTCATTATTTATATTTAAGTGGCTTGGTCATCCCGTTGAGATAGAAGAATTGGATTTCTGCATGTTTGTTGGTTGTGGCCAATTTGCCCGCAACGTTTGCATTTCCTTCTCACTACTTCCTCGCCTCTTGATGGAATTCTCTCTATCCTAGGTCTGCCACTTTGTCGCCTCGTTATAGGTGGCAATACCACCATTTCATGAACCTCCTAACTGATGATCCAATCTGCTTGATCTCAAAGAGGATGTATTGTTTCTGCGTACGCAGCAATTAGAGCCTCATTTTTATATAACCTCGAACACATACTGTATGTAGAAATATTACGCTGCCGACATGCAACCAACATATGCTTGCATTGATTTTGATCAAGATCAAATTCTCGACATGTACAAGTCTTAAGATGCAAGTTTACCACTGCTTCCCTACCCCACCCACGACACAAAACTCATGGATGTCCCTATGAAACAATGATAGTGATTGTGATGTAAGATGCTTCATTTTAAGCCCAATATCAACTCAATCTGCCATCTACGAGGTGACTTGATAGGCAGTTGTCTATCGTTCATAGAACCATCGTTCTAACATTACATAAATATGTTCTATATGGCATGTGATGGGAAGCTTTCTAACATCCTTCAAAATCTCATTCAAACATTCTGTGACGTTTGTAATCATTATATTGTATCGTCTTCCATCAAAACAGGAACGTGCCCACCTCTCAACTCCCCCCACTGACACGTATTTGTGAGAATTATGGAAATGCATATGTAAAATGAGTCATCAGCCGATCAAATTTTGATCGACGCTATTCCTTTGCTACTTCAAAAAATAATGCGACCGTATCTTCGTTATTGTAAATTGATTTGATATTTTAGCTCATATGGAAGATGCAAGGTCCATGAAACGCATTGGAAAAGATAACTTGTACATCATGCAGACCGATGGTGTTCATGTCTCAATACTTCAAATGTGTATTGATGAGCTTTGTAACTTTGAAGTATGGACAATTTTTCAATTTCATGGCTTGTAACCTCCATTGACATGTTTTTCAACACATACAAGTGTCGATATTAATTGTTTTGACTTGAAGATCTAAAACTCAAAATTTCTCCTGATGACCATCATACGAGCAACTGTAAGCAGCTCGAATTTATCACTTTACAAATCCTCCATATTTATTGTGTCTGTTACAAGTTGATTCAGATCAACCCATTGCTCACTAGACCCAGGACATTGTTCATTCAAATTTGGCTTGTGATGGCAATGGACAAGTGGTCTCGGGTTCACAACCAGTATTCAAGCTTGGAATAGTTGTATGGCCGACTCCACTGATGGCTTCATCATGGTCATCTCCACAGATTTGATCATCATACGGCACCTGATCAAAATCATCATCATCATCGCCATCAACATCCTCATCCTCGAAAAAATCATTCTCGCATTACCAAAAACATCATCATAATGATAGTTCCTTTCCAAATGATCAACACTCGCAAAGCGAGGAATGCTTTCATGTAGAGGTTGACGTGACATCTGTGTTTCAGGATCCTAACTTTGATAAAACCCTATAGTTTCAGGAACCTGAGTTTGTTGTGACATTTTGGTTTCAAGAACCGAGAAATTTCAGCAGGAGGGCAGGGGACATGACTTCTATAAAGAAATTTGATGTACATATCATATTTTGAGGGAACTATTTGGAGTTCTTCATCCAATATACCCAATAGCTCGTGGTAAGTGTAGTTAGTTGATATCTCTAATAATTTGGTCTTCTCTCCACTAAAAGACCGTGTTGTACCATTTTTCACCCAACCTCCTGTTGGAATATATCCATAAAGTAGCGTGCAATAACTATTTATTTGTATTTAGTTATTTTTCAGACATTAGTGTTATTGAATTCTTATGAATAAATTGGAAGTTTTATTAAAGTGTGTTTATAAATGATTCAAGTCCTATTAATCCTACGGTTCTCACTCTATCTTATCTTCGATGGAGTCTTCGGTCTAGATTTTTTCATGTGTCGTGTGAAATTTTACATGTACATTGGCCCCCATTACACTCAACATTTGATTCTTTGATGTGTAATGATCATATTTTCTTGTTCTGACGTTGCGTATGCCCGTTTATATTCTTACGTGCTTCTTGGAAACATGCAAGGTGATTTTCAAGAAACTTTTTGACTGTCTACTGTAAATGATGACTTCCTCATTTCTTTCTGCCATTATGTTCTTCCATTCCCGTTTATAGATGCTTTGCGATCGTCAAGTAACTTATTTGTCAGCTCGTTGTTGATGATGATTATTTCCCATTTATTTGCTGTTACGCCTTTTTGTTCATTTCATTGTGGGCTCGTTGATAAAATTTTCATGTTTTCTTCATTTTTCTTTTCCTCTTCTCATACGTTAAGATATACGAAATATCCAATTACTGAAATGAGTAAGGAGCGATTGTACCATTTCAGAATTGCTTCGTAGGAGTTTGAATTTGATGATCTGCATTTATTGACAAAGTTTCTCCTATTTCCTTTGCCACGGGCTTATTGATAAAGTTTCTCCCCTTTCCTTTACCACGTGTTCATTAGAGAGTTCTCCCGTTTTCTTTGCTACGGGATCCTTAGAGAATTTCTTCTATTTCCTTCACCACGAGCTCCTTGAAGAGTTTCTCTCATTTCCTTTGCTACAGGCTCCTTAGAGAGTTTCTCCCGTTTCCTTCGCTATGGCCTCCTTGCAGAGTTTCTCCCATTTCCTTTGCTACGGGCTCTTTGGAGAGTTTCTCCTATTTTTGCTTTGAGAGGGATTTATGAACTTCCCATTTTCAAGGTCTTAGGTTCAAATAAAGAACCATGGCCCCGTTTCCGCTTTGAGAGGGGCTTCAGCTTGGTATTGATAGGACTTGATATGAGCATTTCTGTTTATAAGTATTTTTTGAGAACATAGTTTTCAAGCTGCTATTTGACAGACCGTTTGTTAATCTTTCTGTTGTGGATGCTGCTGTCAACCCTTATGTTGGAGGTGTCGTTGTTGTCAACCCTTATATTGGAGGTGTCGTTGCTGATACAACTGTAGGCTTTTGTATGTTTTTGTATTTTTTCTTTATTCAAGACTTAGCAAATTTCTTCTATTCTTTCATCTGCTTCTCACTTTATCTTTCTTTGTTCACTTTCATTTCATTTTTCCACTTCTTCTGTCATCGTTTCACATTTCCTTTCTCCACTTTCACATTTTTCTTTATCCACTTTCGTTTTTTTCACTTTTCATATTTCTTCCTTTCTTATTCTTCTCGGTTTCCTTAGATGAAGCCAACACAACCACTGATTGTTTGACCTCACAATTCTCATCTGATTCACCTTTTTGAAGATTCATTTGCTTCTCACTTTATTTTCCTTTGTTTTCTTTATTTTCTCACTTTCATATTTCTCCTTTCTCATTTTTGGTTATTTCTAAGTGTTGAATACTCTTCCCAAGATTCAGACAGTTGAGACATTCTTCCTTTGTAATTTTCCATTCTTTTTAGATATCTTGCTTTTGAAATTTCTTGCTTTTTAGATTTTTTTTGTTCTCAAATTTCTTTCATTTTTAGAGTTCTTTCATTCTTTCTTCTTTTCAGAGCTCTTCCTTTTCAGAATTTACTTCTTTCCAAACTTCCTTCTTTTTTGTTTCCTTTAGAGGGTGGTGATGCATACACTATTACTCATGGACTTATGCTCTTAGTGAGCTTAGGGGTCCGTTTCCGTTTCCTTTAGAAAGTAAAAGCCTTTATGGACATGAACTCTCAATGAGCTCAGGGGCCCGTTTCTGTTTCATTTAGAAAGTAAAAATGTTCATGGACACGAACTATTGGTGAGCTCAAGAGCCCGTTTCCTTTTCCTTTAGAAAGTAAAAGCCTTCGTGGACATGAACTGTAAGTGAGCTTAGGGGCCCGTTTCTTTCTAAGAACGATGTCCGTGGACACTCTCAAGGACATAAGTTTTTCGCAAAGCTAAGGGGCCCCTAAATTTTCTGTAGGACTCTTGCTAGAGTTTCTCTCTTTGCTTTTTCTTTTCCCCGTACAAAAAATCTGCAACAATAATGATGAATAACACCATATATAATATCTTAATGGAATGAATAGGGAACGAATATACCGTAACTTTCTTCTAAAAGCTCGAATCTCATTGTGTAAATAATTTCAAAAAATTACTTCCGTAGCTTTGTAGTGAAGTTTAAATGTGTTGGTGAAGCTTAATAAATGAAGCTGACAGTTCTGTACAGTCTTCTTTCCTAAACATCATCCACCAGAATTTCCATAACTTTGGATGGGGATCTCTAAACTGAATTCCATAAAATTTGTTGAGAAGTAGAATTATGTATCTTTCCGATGATATAAGATTTGCCATATAGATGACTCCCAATAAATTCAGCTTGATTTTCGACGTTGACCATTCTGTATATTCTACTTTCTCGCACAACCTTTACGAAAATCGTCATAACTTTTTGTTGTGAGCTCCAAAATTAATTCTGTAAAATTTCTCAAGAAGTAGACTTCCATATTTTGTAATAATGTATGACTCGATATATGTCCAGCTCCCAATTGATACAGTATAAATTCCTAAATTTACTATTCTGCGTAATCTTCATTTTGGAACAGCGTGCACGAAACTATCATAACTTTTGATCGAGAGTTCCAAATTGAATTTCGTAAAATTTCTCAAGAAAAAGACTTTTGTATCTCTCTAATGGTACATAATTTAAATTGTATTCGGGCCCCAGTTGTTACAGTTTAATTTCTAAAGTTGACAGTTCTGCATAATCTTATTTCAGAACAACATGTATGAAAACTGCCATAACTTTTGTCCTGAAGCTCCAAAATTAAATTCTGAAGAGCACCGACGAAAAACATCATAACTTTGATCGAGAGCTCAGAATTACTTTCTGTAAAATCCTTCAAAATGTAGAGTTCCATATCTTTCTGATGATATAAGATCTGTCATATAATTTGCTTCCAACATTTTTCATTTCTGTTGTCATTTCTGCTCTCGTTTTCATTTTCCACGCCTTTTTGCCTTTCCCGTAGTGGATAGCCATTTCTGTTGTCACGATTTCATCTAACTCATCAGAGGACCAAGGGTTATTTGATCAAGCCCAAGCAGACATAAGGATGATAAAAAGGCTTTGCAGCAAATTCGTTTGTCTCGTTGAGAAGAGGACCCATACAGATACTTCAAGCTCTTCCTGCTCAGAGCTCCCACTCCCTGCTACGCATATTGAGGTTCCCTCGAATTCTGATCCTCCTTTTCCACTAACTCTTGTTGTGCCTGCTGTGGGCACTCCTGCTCCGGAAAATGATTCTAGGTCCTAGAGCACTACTGCTGGTGAACCTTTACCAGCTTTGTGGAGGTTGAAATGATTTTTCAACGCTCCCGTTTCGGAATCTCTGAGTTTCCTTGACGATTCCATGGCTTCTCACGTTGTTCTTTGCGGCATTTAGTCTGACGCCGATACTAATAGCTTGAAGAAGCTTGGTATTAGTGAGCTCGTCAATAACTTGAGCTATGATTTGATGCAAGTAAAATTTCCGTTTCCTTTCTCAAGACATTTTCCCGTTCTAAAGACTTTTTCCGTTCTCGTTGTTTGTTCATCCCTCATTTTCTTACACTTTTACACACAAAAAAGAAAAGAGAAGTTCTTCGAATATACACCGATAGATATTATTTTTTCGTTTATCAATCAAGAAGGATTTTTTTTAATTTGAGATAACCTTAAATTCAAAATTTGAATCCAAGATTTGATTTGATTTTAAAATTTAAAATTTAAAACAATCTTATCATAACAAGTTTTAGATAAGATGTTTCAAAATTTGAAATATGGTTTAAAATTTGAATTAGAATTCAAATTTAGGATAATCTTATCAAAGTAAATTTTTGATAATATATTTTATTGTTCAAAATACGACAATCTTATCATTTCAGATAATATATTTCGAAATTCAAAATTCAAAATATGACTTAAGATTCTGATTTGAATTTAAAATTCAAAATTTTGTTTTACATGCATCAAATTGATTTTAACAAATTCTTTTTTCGGCCTTTTCAGATCTATTTTTCTTTATTTCAAATAATAATGGCGTAAAAGACATAGGCCAATAATAACATTAATCAAATAAACAAGGAACGAATTTACCCTTTTTCACTTCCGGTTTCGTTGCCATGTCATTTCCATTTCCATTGCCACAACGTTTCCCGTTCTCAACATTTCTCGTTCCTGTTACCACAATGTTTCCCGTTCTCAACGTTTAGTGTTCCCGTTGCCACAATGTTTCCCGTCCCGTTCTCAACTTTTCCCATTCCCATTCTCAACGTTTCATGTTCCCGTTGCCACAAGGTTTCTCATTCTCAACGTTTCTTGTTCCCGTTGCCACAACATTTCCCGTTCCCGTAGTCAGAACGTCTCCATTTTCATCGTTTGTTTATTTTTTTATTTTTTTGACTATCGCAGACAGAGCTTCAATGGGTTTCGCTGTCCCCTCATGGTGGTTGTTGAATTTGCCAAATTCAATTCCCCGAATAGTGTTAATAATTCTTTCTAAATAATGATTCTACAAAAAATAAAATAAACCAATCGAATATGAATGAGTGAATTTACCGTTCTTTGCTTCCAATTTTCGGTTTAGTAGTCGTTTTCGTTTCAACTTCCATTTTGAAATTCCATTCTGTTGTCTTTTACGTTCCCGCTTATGGTTCTGCTTTCACTTCCACTTTTACTTCCATTTCTACTTTCGCTTCCGTTGTTGATGGGGCGTTTGATTTAGTTTTGAGCGTTTTGAAAGGAATTTCTTGAGATTTTTTCCGCTCTCAACAGGAGCACTAAATGTAAAGGAAAAAAATCCACCGTCTTTGATAATCGGTCGTGAATTTATTACATCATAATCTGAAAATCAAGAGAATAATTTATAGAGAGAAAGCGAATATTGACGCCATGATTTACGTGGAAAACTCTTAAAAAGAAGAAAATCACAGAGAGATTTTGATAGTATTTCATTATGAAGAAACAGTTTACAAGGCTAATGAGCGTTGAGAGTTGTTGTCTCTTGTTTAAAGTTACATATTGCCTCTATTTATATGTTTTCATATAATCTGATACCGTTTATGTAATTCTATCTAAAAATAAGATCAACAGAATATTTCATGAAATCTAGCTTATCAGCAATAACAATTAGGTGAATCTTGACTGTCAGATCAATCTAATGATCTTGATTAGTTTCTATTTAGATTGTCATGTCAGCAATCCATGTAGTTTCGTCTGATTGATCTATTTTTTATATCGTCTTATTGATCTTACGATTCTTATTTTATTTTTTCTTCGATAATTTTTTTGATATAGATTTTATCACATGTCGTGTGAAATTTTATCTAGAACTCTGATGAAAACAAACGCCTCCAACAGTGCAATTCTCCAAAAACCAGATTCTTAACGCATCCAAATACTGTGATAAATCAGTTTCAACGAAGCCCCCGTCCAATTTCCAAACCCAACTCCTCTGCCACCAAAAACCATAAACTCTTTTTTTGAAAATGAACCGAATCCGCCTTTCTCTCACTACACGCAACAATTTGAACAAATCCAAGGTTCCACCATCGCCAAGTACTGCTGGTACAGGCCTATATATACTTCTATCACCGATTTCTTTCAGGAAAAGCGAAACAGTTCGATCAAACAAAAATCGGAGTCTATCTGCATGTTCATCAACACCATCATGACAACAATTTCTCTTACCACTGATCAAGAGGTAGAAAATCGTCATAAATCCCACAGGAACCAACAATGTCAACGCAGTTCGAGGCAAAACCATTTAATCCTGCCATGAACTTCAATTTCTTTCTTGAACCAAAGAGAGAGAGAGAGCAGGAACCAGTGAACCAGAGAGAGAGAGAAAACGAGATAGAGAGAGCGAGCACGAAACACATAGTGAACCAGAGTGAGAGAGACCACGGACCACAGTGAGAGAACGCACCAAGCAGAGAGGATTAGAGAGACCCACGCGGAGAGACCCATGCCAAACCCATTTCAGCTGTAAATTAGTATTGGATCCAAACTAGGATCAATGAAAATTAGGATTGCATACTAAATTTGATGATTATTTTAAATAAATACGATAATTTAATTAAAAAATTATTATAGAATTACTGAGAATTTGGTAAAATAAAACTAGCCCTTAAACCATTATTTGAAAGATAATTTAGTCCCTTTGACAAAAAAAAAACTTGCTTACGGTTGAGGAAGGTGGGTGATTTTGATGCTCATTTAGTGGAGAAAGTGGTTTAAGAATCGATGAAGGCGTGCATCGTTCAGTTCGGTCGGTTAGTAATATATCTTTATAATCGAATCGAATTTACCGGTTACCTATATAACCGAACCGAGCCGAATCGATGTAACCATATGAGTCGAACTGAATATAACCAAAGTAATCGATTCGGTTTAGTTACTTGTAACTGGTTCAACTGCACTTATAAAACTCCTTAAAATAATAAAAATTTTGTGACGAGGGATTGAGGGAGACGATGATTATCAAGAGGGAGAGGAAAGAAAATGGAGACGCGAGGTGAATGTTAGGGTTTTTGTTTGGGCGTTTGGTTAATTGGTTTTAGTTTTAGTTTTTTTTACTTCAACTCAATAATAATAATTAATAATATAAAATATATTAAAAAATAGTTGTAGTCGGTTCGAAATGATTGCAGAGTTATCGAAAAAAATAACCGAACCGAAAATATGGTTATTAAAAATAACCGAACCGATAACAATTGTTATATTAAAAGAACGGGCCAAACCGATTTGGTTCAGCCGGCTCGAAAAAAATCTGCACACCTCTAAAACCGATGCCAAGTGGAAATGAGTTATCATCAAAATAGTTTTTTACAAGTTTTAATTTTTTATCTAATTTTTAAAATACTATTTTACACTCGTGCGTGTGATATGTACCATAAAATTTTGAATAAAACACATTTATTAGTAGATAAAAATAGAGAACTACAAGTACAATTTTTATATTTTTATAAGTTTTACTCACCAAAATATTTCTAATTAAATTAATTATGTTAGAAAAACATCATCTATACATTTTTTTAGTTTATTATTTTTCTATTTCTAAGTGATAAATGAATTAAAAGCATGTTTTATTCTTTTATTGATTGAATGAATTTTTCTAATATATATTTTAAGGACGAAATAATATGCTCTCATGTCTAGAAATAAATTTTAAATTAAAAATGAAAAAAAATGAAAAGTTTGTTCAAGAGATATATCATTTGAAAAAAGAAAAAAAATCAACAATTAATAATGCATCATTAATAAACTTTGTACAATTTTAAAATTATAAAATAAAGTACGAACAAATGATCTCAAATGATTTTTCTTCTCCTTCTCAATTTTAATATATTAGAAATTAGAGATTAGATATAAACTAATACTAGATTCGCCTTGGACGGTGCCAATTTGAAATGAGTAATGTATTGATAATGGCTATGTGAGTTTCAAATCAAATAAACTTAAAAAGGCTGCAAGTATACTGTTTTGAGTAAATCAAAACTTTAAAATTGGATATCACCGCCTGGAATTAGCGAAATGTTTAAGGTACAAAAATATAATTTTTTTAATAATTTATAATGTGAGGAAAATGTCTCTGAAACAACCATAATTGTTGGTTTATAAAACAACTATCGTAATTATTAGATTAATTGTAAAACAATGATATATAACCTACAATAAAAAATCGGATATCATAATCACCTAAGCAAATAAAAATAATAATGAGAACGATACTGAGCAACACATAGTTGTTCTAACAATAACTAGAATTCAAACCGAAAAATGTCGGGTCTTACATTAATCCTGCATTGTCACTAATTCAATAAAGATTATCGTGCATTACCAAACATAATAATCATATATTTCTACTAATATAATATCCATTTATCACATTCACACTAATCAGATTGCTATAAGCAATCTTAGAAACTTCGAACCAAACGACCTCTAAATATTGTCAACTATCAATCGATGTAACAGTCAATATCCTATTAACAATACTATGACATGTTTACTTGCATTTGAGGACTGAGATAGAGCTTGGAATCACTTTTCTATAGGAATTAGATGAACAATAAAATGTCGAAAATTAAAATCTAGAAACATATTAAGGTATTTACTAATTATCATGAATTAAATTATTTTGAAATAAGAATGATTGTTTGTGTTTACTAATAAAAAAATTAGAATAAAACTATATGACATTATTAAAATATCGTTTCAAGGAAAATGAGTATTATTAATCCTACATTATCAGATTTTGATGATATATATGTTTTTTATAATTCATTTAAATGAATCAGAAATTTTAATATCAACTATTTGTTAAGAAATTTAAATTAAGTAATAAATGAAATTAACATTAATCAAATCTATTTAAATCAGATTCTAAGGCAAAAAAAAATTATGAGAATCTGTTTTTTACGAGAATCAATAAAGCGTAACGTTAATGGATTAAAGTTAAATCACACCCACACTCGTAGATAAACCGAAGGAATATATTGTTTAAAAAAAACAGAAGGAATATATTGTTTAAAAAAAACAGAAGGAATATAATCTAATTAACTATTTTCTTCTAATTTCACTGAAAAAATAGAAAAGGCTTTGTACTTTATTCTCCCGCCAACTTTAGAAATTTTATTCTCTTCTAATTTCACACCCTTACACCCTAGCTTTATAATGCCCTTCCACCGTCACTCTATCATGCGCCATCTCTTCTTTTCCCCCTTTTATCATACGCACCATAACCCTCCTCTCTCTCTCTGCAACATCACAGAACTTCACAAAACTCAAAACCTAACCCTACTTTTTGCGACATTGTTGATCAATGGCACCCATTGACCCCCATTCGTTCACCGATTCTTCTCACCCTCTCACTTCCCACATATCGCTCTCGCTGTTCTTTGACTTTCCATCTTCTACCATCCATGCCTCTGCCCTAATTTCTATAGCAAGCTCTTATACTGGCTCTCTTTCTCTTGACACCCGCTCTCTTACTGTTAACGCCGTTATCGACTCTCAATCACACGCTCCAATCCCATTTTTGCTCTCTCCGCCCGACCCTATCAAAGGCTGCCACCTCACAGTCTCCCTCTCCGACCAATCTTCATTCATCGTCGTTTACAATACTGCCCCGTCATCGTCAGCCCTCCAATGGCTCTCTCCACCGCAGACATTTAACAAGACTCTTCCTTTTGTCTACACTCAGTGCCAGTCCATTCACGCACGATCCGTTTTCCCTTGCCAAGACACCCCGGCGGCCCGTGTGCGCTATAGCGCGCGCATTAATATTCCTCGGCAATTGTCGGCAGTAATGTCGGCGAGCCACGTGGAGCGTCGTCCACCTAGTACCGGTGAGGGTTCAGCACTGCGCGAAGGATTTGATTCTCTCTGGTGCGGGGAAGGGAGAGTAGTGGAGGAGTTTGTGATGGAGCAGCCGGTTCCACCGTACTTGTTCGCTTTTGCTGTGGGGGAGATTGCGTTCAGGGAGGTTGGACCCAGGACTCGGGTTTATGCCGAGTCGATGCCGGCGGTGCTTGATGCAGCGGCGAGGGAGTTTGCCGGTACCGAGGAAATGATCATGCAGGGGGAGAGGTTATTTGGGCCGTATGATTGGGAGCGTTTCGATTTGCTGGTGTTACCGCCGAGTTTTCCTTATGGAGGTATGGAGAACCCGAGGATGGTGTTCTTGACCCCTACAGTGATAAAGGGCGATGCAAGCGGCGCACAGGTGGTGGCGCATGAACTCGCCCATAGCTGGACTGGAAACTTGATCACTAACAAGAACAACGAGCATTTTTGGTTGAATGAGGTAAAATAAATTATTTTTTTTTACCGGCTATGATTTTTCAATCCTTTGGTGATTATGCTGGATTAACTAGAATTTTGAACTGAACATGACATATTTTTGGGTGAAGTATTGGCTGAACATTGGCTTTTCCTTGCTTCTTATGCACTGAAAACAAAAATCATTAATCATTATGGATAGAACCATCAAGTTCTTATATTTCTCTCCCATGTACCTCATAGTTTCCTATATTAAGCTTTTCAGTTAAGGCTCTGGTAGCAATTGTTTTATTTCGATTGGTTGCTAGCAAGTGACAAGAGGTCAAATATAAGCAATTTTTGTTCTTTTACGTGTTTGAGACTATGAATGAAATGAGGTCTAGAGATTAATTTTAGGATAATGATTATCTGGGTTAGGCAAAAACCAAGTGTACAAGGTTCATAAATCAATCATTTATAAACCCGATTTATTTACTTGGTACTTGAGATCAAACAACTACGGAAATTTCCAATGTTTTTCCCCAGGAAATTTAACTATGGGAAGTCTTTAGAAGAGGCCTTTTTTAGTCTTTAGAAGAATAAGCTCGTGGTTTGTAATTGATTAGTGGAGTGGTTCTGAAAGTTAAGTCGTAATCTTGCAGCAATAGGCCTTTTTACAAGTTTCTTTGTTCTGATATTTTCTTTATGGCTCTAGGGTTTTACGACATATGCAGAGAGGAGAATAGTTGAGGCAGTGCAGGGGGAGGACGTAGCTGCATTGAATATTGGAATTGGCTGGAGGGGTTTAAATGAGGAAATGGAGAGATTCAAGGATAAGATGGAGCTCACTAAGCTAAAGACCAACCAGGAAGGAATCGATCCTGATGACATATATTCTCAAGTACCTTATGAGAAAGGTTTCCAGTTTCTTTGGCGCATTGAGCGCCAGGTATGTTGAGTTATTTAAACTCTATAGATAATTTTATTAAGATATAATTTAGGAAAAATTCATCTGACAATGCTTTGTAGTTTGTTTAAATGACACATATACCCTCCTAATTTGAAAAGACAAATAAGTCCATTCTGTTGAAAATCTGTTAGTTTAAGTGTGAAAAGACTATTATTTCTATAACCAATCCAATCATTTTTCTAATCAAAACATAAGCCAATCTGGGTTTTTTTCCGGGTTTAGCTGAATTCTAGTTTGAATGTTAAAAGAAATTGGTTTTAATGTTTTCAGAATTGGGAATAGAATGAGGAGGAATTTTAATATTATGTATTACAGCGGTGGTCAAAGGAATTTTCCCTATAATGTAATCTGACATATTGTGGTGTACATGTTCAGGTTGGAAGGCCTGCCTTTGATGAGTTCATAAAGAAATATATTGTCACCTTCAAGTTCAAGTCAATTGATACAGAAACGTTTATTGAATTCCTGAAAGCAAATATTCCTGGAATAGAGAAAGAGATTGACTTGGAACTGTGGACTGAGGGCATTGGTATCCCTCCAGATGCATATGAGCCGGTTTCTAATTTATATACGAAGATCGTATCATTGGCTAATGAATTCAAGCTTGGTAGAATGCCGAGGGAGGATGAAGTTGCTGATTGGAGAGGACAAGAATGGGAGCTCTATTTAGAGAACCTGCCTAAAACTGTTGAAGCTTCACAGGTTTGTCTTTTAGAAAAGGAGATATTCCTAAAACTTGTTGTTTGAGGTTGTCTTGCTCTTTTATTGATGGCGAATTAGTATGTAATACTACATCATGATATTAGTTTGTAGGGAAGATGAATATATGTTTGCAAGTTTTGGTTTTCAATCACCTATATCTTTTGGAGAGTATGCATGTTCATTTGTTTGCATTTTATAATATGGACATGTACATACATATTTTATTTTGTTCATTACATAGTAATTTGGAATGTGGTGTGGAGGGTTGCTTTCTTTAGATAGTACATGTCATATTCTCATAGAGAGAGAGAGAGAGAGAGAGAGAGAGAGAGAGAGAGAGAGGTATATATCATATAATTGATGGTTTATATGATATTAAAAATCTTTATATGTGCTGGTCGCATTTGCACAAATTGCTTGTGAAATTATGAACTAGCATATCCCTAAGTAGATTTATTTTTATGCGAGTTTTGAGATTATGAACTAGTACTCTGTTTTTCTTTAGAAATCAAAGACACGGTACACTGGTTTAAAAGTACAAAATATACCAAATGGGCGTTGTTATGGCACTTGGTTCTTGATCTCTATCATGTTTTCAAGTTCTGTTTTTAAACTAATTTCCATTAGTCTGGTCACCTGAAACTTGATCAACCCCGTCCATAGACTTACCATATTCAATTGACATGCAGGTTCTAGCATTAGACTCTCGCTACAGACTTTCAGAATCAAAGGATTACGAGGTGAAGGTGGCTTTTCTTCAACTGGCTATATCTTCCAAATGTCGCGATTATTATGTTCAGGTGGAGAAGACATTGAAAGAAGTCGGAAGAATGAAGTATCTTCGCCCACTGTATACTGCTCTCGTGCAAGGTTCCGGGAAGGAAGAGGACAAGATTTTTGCCAAAAGGGTATTTGCTGAGTCTCGCGACTGTTATCACCCCATTGCTCAGGGTGTCGTAGAATCGATCTTCGCCAAGCACCTGTAAATTATGTCTTCACTTAACTTCTGGGCTTCTAATCTCTAATAACGGTAGCCAGTCTTGATTATAAATCTTATTGTCTAACACAGTGATACTGATTTCTGTGAATATAGGGGTGCTTTGCTGCTTCAAATAGTCACATAAATGTTTACTACTGTTATAAATCTTGAAATTATTTGCCTTTCTGCTATCCCTGGTCTTTTTGCACCTCAGGAACTGAGCATAATGAAGCAATTAGAAATTTCATTCTTATGTTGTGGGCCTTGTTTTTCAAGCTCAAGGCAGATGACCAACTGAAGACAAATGACAAACAGGAAAGCCAACAACAAAAGAATAAACAAATGAGAAACAGAGAAAATCCACTAACTAGTCAACTTGGGGAATGGGCTTCAGCTTGGCCTTTAGCAACTCTTTTGGACAACTTTTGGTTAAGTTTGATCCTGCAAATTATTAGGGAAAGGGAAAGAATTGGTCTTGAAATATAGAAAGGAAAATATTGGCGAAAAAACACTAATTTAAAAAGTATATTTTAATTCAAAAGCGGTATGACCAGATCTGGATGAACGGATAAAATTGCACTTTTAGCAATGCACTTCTAGCAACGGTAGACAATCCATATCCAGAAACAAACAGTAGAGTGAGTGATGTACTAAATAAGATTTTCATCCATTTTCTTTTACTTCTTAGTTTTTCTCTCATATATTTATTTTTTAATTGATTTACAACAATATTTCAATTTATTTTTAAAAGTTTATAAGTCCCCACTAATGGATGTTTCTTTTCCCCAAAATATTTTGTTTTTCAATGAAACACAACATACCTTGAATTTTGAAATGACAATACTTGGCTGAAAATGGAACCCTCACTAGAGAGTATTATGTTAAATGGTGGAATAATTGAATACCCAAAAAATAATTGTGTCCACCAATTATGAATTTGTAAGTGTCCATTCCATTATGAGACTAGCAAATCATTTTATCAAATCATCCAGTTCAAATCCATCCAAATCTTGATCCATAACCAAATTAGAACCCCCTTCAAAGGGTAAATCAAATGCCACGAAGCCAAAATCTAAATTGGAGAAAAAATTAGTTAAAAAAATATTTCTTATTTTGGAAGATAATGACAAATCTGACTCTAAATCATCCAAAGAGTCAATTACTAATCATCCAGAAAGGTTACTCTTCAGCAATTGAAGGACCCATTTGATAATATCAATACCAATAATGATGAATAAATTCAGATCAGTCAATGAATGAATCGAAGAATTTACCCTTGACAAAATGCCAATGTTTGAATAAAATCATAATCAAATAATCAAGGTAAATTTGAAGATGTATTATGGTGACATCTCAGCACAATGCAACGGTCATAATAATATTCAAGGTAAGTAATTATCAATAGCACTAATCACAATGACTTTTGCAGACAGTAATAATGATTTCTCCAAAATCAACAATCAAAACACAAGAATCCAAAGAATCTAATGTGCAACAGTCTCGATAACATTTCAACAACAGTAATCATTGCAAAGCAATGATGAAGACACAAAAACCGAGATAATGATTATCAAGAAATCTTTATATTTTGTTTTCTTCTGTAATAATTGTACTAGTTGTCAAATAATTATGCAACTATTCATGTTTTTACTGTTCTTAGTCAAAAGTAGAAATGTAAAATGTGCTTTACTTTTATATAATAGAATAGTTCAGGTAAGTGATGGGTTCCCAGTGAACTCCACTTTCCTTGACTATAAATAGATAGATCTCTCTCATTTGTTTCTCAAAACTCGTTTTCAATTCTTAAACTATTTGAGAGAAAAAATAGTTTTGAAAGCAAAGCTCTCCTTTTCTTCCTTACTCTTCTGTAAATCTTTTTTTCGTTTTTCTTCAACATTAATTAGTGAGCGGGAGCACTAATTAATTGTTGCCAATAAAACTGTTTTGTGTAAATTTTGAATCTTTCACCTTAATACAGTATTTACTGTTTTTATGAATTATTCTTGCATCTTAGTACCCATGTTTAATTTCATCACAATTATACTTAGTTTCGCATCTTTTGGAATCAATAATACTGTTTATAGATATATCTGTGTATATCTATAAACACACACACATATATATATATAATATACATAAAAAATTATATACACATATACATGTAAAAAATTGTATAATATATATTACATATTATGTATGTCTATATATATATATATATTACATGAATATGTATATATAATTATTATATAGATATATAATATATAAAAATGGAGAGATAGATAAAAATGATAAAAATGGACTAAATTTAATAAATGTTAATAAATCTAATGAGAGAAGGAGAGGGAGAGGGAGAGCGAGAGATAGATAAAAATGATAAAAATTGACTAAAGTTAATAAATGTTAATAAATCTAATGAGAGAGGGAGAGGGGCGTCAAGAGGGGGGAGAGAGAGTAAAATGAGGGTATTTTAATAAGTTAAGTAATAAAATAATATTAAATTTAAATCATAATGCTAGATATTTATTTTTGTTCTTAAAAAAAATACTATTATTGAAGTTTTTCAAAATCCCTGACATATTTGTATTTAAAATATAAAACTTGCGTACGATTCAAAAAAATTAGGTGTGTTATTGGTTAAACCTACCTGACCCATTACATCCCTCAAGCTAGTACTAAACTAAAAACCATAATTTGTTTCAAATCTTTTATGGGCTTTCATAAAAAAATAGGCCCAATCAAATAATAAACGGGGAAGTGTAAAAATGACTCATTTCTTAGTTTAAGTTGTAAAAATGTCTAGAAAATTCTTTCATTATAAAAATGACCGAAATATGATAAATAATTTATTTACCACTGTATAAATTTGGTAAAAAAAAACTGCGGTCATATTTCGATCGTTTTTACAACTCCATCCCCGAAACATGCATTTTCTTGATATTTTTTCTAAAAAATAACAGAGTTGTAAACTATCATAAAAATAGCTGATAGACTCTTAAGTCCATATTCTTTAGCCTGGACTTTCCCTTTACTCTTCAACTTTCCACCTCCCACCCCACTCTCCTTCCCATCCAACTCATTTCTCTCATCCCAAATCACTAATTCATTATCTCTTTCTCCATTTATGCCATTTTCTCTAACAATATAATTATTCAATTAATTAATTGTTATTTTAGTTAATTAAATTAATTAACTAATTAATTCATTTAATAAATCAATTAATATTTTAGTGATTATTAGATCTAAGTAAATACACAATTTACCACTATCGTCCCACATAATAATATCAAAATAATCTTGTATTGAAGAATACATGTACGTGTTTCTCATTATATGAGATTGTGAGTTTGTTTGTATGAATTTCATGTTAATAAATTTTAAAATTTCAAGAAACGATCGTGTAATTATTTATTACACGATATATTATGTTGAAAAAAATATCATCTAATATTCTTGTTATCACAAATCTAACTAATGCGAACTATGTTAATTAAATATATACCATAAATATACTAATCATACAACATATATATTTTAAAAATCATAAATTTTATAAGAAAACAAAATGACAATATAACATATACTATACATATAATATATAACTTATGTAATATTTACAGTGTATAAGAAATATTCCATATATATCTAGTTTTCTACCATTTTTTAAGTGGTTAGTTTTGATGTTTTCAAATTTAAGACTATTTTTTTATAATTTTCAAAAATAGCTTAGTTATGATCATAACTAAATCTTTTATGCTTAGTTAATTGGCTAGGTTTACAGCCTCTCTCTCTCTATCTAAACCTCTCGTCTTTCGATCTCTCTTGTTTTTTTTTTTTTTTTTT
>QANY01006035.1:570985-660632 GCA_003255025.1 Datisca glomerata
TTTTTTTTTTTTTTTTTTTTATCTTTCTTTACTTCTCATATTAAACACTGATATAGATATATGTACTCCATAGACACCGTCAAAGTCCTTAACCGTATTCACTGCATGATTTCTCAACCCGACTCTATTACATGTCCAGATCTGAGCTGCGTCTTTAGGATTTTTTTAGTAAAATATTTCTTTCTGCTACATCGTCTTATCATGCCTTGGATCACTTAAAGCAATGTCATGGAAACTGTCTGAATGGGTTCCGAGAGAAACCTACTTCAAGTTTCTCAATGGACGGTTTTCCGATGGCCGCCTGGTCTCTGACCTTATGGGTATGACATGATTCTCCAAATGCTTTCTTATCTCTTTCTTGTTGGTCTCTATTCCCTTTTGCTAACACTATACCCTGTTTTTTGTTGGTTTTGCTTGGACGATATTTATGAGTGGTTTTTGTTTTTGTACCCAAATGCGCCAAGCTGCTATAGATTTATAGTTTCAGCGATATATAACTTGTTTAATTTTCTGCTTGCATGTAGGGTTTAATTTAAGTGTTTCTTTTATATTTAATTTGTTTAGATTTTGTATTGCATGTTACATTTACTATATGATGTTTAGATTTCTAAATCTCAAATGAATATTGAGTATAATATTTTTGATCGGGTTGCATTTTTTCATGTTGGTTTCCAGTCTTATTGTTTGCTAATGAGTTTTTGTAGTTCTTGCTGCATTTTCATATTCTTAGATTATGGGGCTCTAGTGTGAGCAATGAGTTATCACGTCTAATCTAAAAGTTGAAGTTCAAAATCTGAATTTATGAATCGTTTTCAGTAATTTCTGGTCAGAGAAAACAAATTTATAAACTCCCAAAATCAAAGAGTTGACATTTTGATAGAACTTCTCTCTGTTGTTCAGGTGGTACGTTATTTTGAAGATAATGACATAGTTCATGGAAGCGTTGATCTAATTGTAGTGCATGACACACGCATTAAAACTTGGGCCTTTAAACTTTTTTGTCATGCATCAAAAGATTATCTTTAATTTTTTGGTTTCTTTGATCTCTTAAATCTTAAATTTTGATTTTTAGTGTCTATGTCAAAGCTGGTACCTGCTGTTATTATGTGGAGAAGCTTAAAAAATAGCATGTATCAAATAGATTGATCTCAGCATTGGGTTAAAGTTAGATTCGGTGAATTTCCAGTCAGATTTTCTGTTGGGTTGTTAAGTTTTGCATTTATATGATTACTCTGCATCAACATCATCACGTTAAATTAATTTTTCTTCACTTCCAACCAATACTTCCAATGGAACCTTGAAGAAAAAGACATGTTTTATTAAATAACATTTAAGGATCCATCTATTTTTATATTAAAATAATCTCTAGAGATATAACATTTTCTTATATTAGAGAGAATTTTACGCTCCAACTATGTTTCATTTATTTTCTTTTTTCCGTTGTCTAAGAATTAGTTTTTTAGATGATTGTTTCGTATGAGAATTTGTTGGTATTTTCTTCTTTATTTTATTAATATTATTATTAAATCTTAAGTTCTGTACGTGTTGATATCACATCTTGACTAAATTACATTTCATTATTATTAAAATTCTTATTCAGTATTCATAAAAGTTTGAAAGCATGTATTCTTATTCTGTATCCAAGACCATTTCATTTTTGTTTTTCCTTTGTCTAAGAATTTGATTTTTAGATAATTAGTTTAACTGTGAATGTGATCTAGTAGTTGTGAATGCTTTGCATTCATACATTGTTTCCTATATCACTTGGATGTTGTATCTTAGGTAACTATATTTCAGTGACTTTCTTTTTGTCTCCGTCCTTAGCTCTATATGTGGCTGTTTATTGGTTTATATTGCAAGCTGAATACATGATTAAAGTAACATTGTTTGCTACATGCTTATCTTGACTAAAGTAAACATGCATTATAAACACAAACATAAGCAACACATTACTAACATAAACATTGACAACATTTTTCAAACTTAAACATAAATGATCATCTACAAACACCAACATAAATAACAATTTACAAACACAAACATACATAACACTTTACAAACATATCAAAATACTATGGTATAGGAAAAATCGAGCATTGTCATAACCCTTGAGCGAATATTTGTTGATTGTCGGAATATATTGGCTAAAATTCATACATCAATCTCTACCCTTTAGAAATCACACTCGTTATAGAACTTTTTTGTTGTAGAGCATGATAAACTTATTGAAATAAGAAGTTTTGGATGGGGAAATACTTCCCAAGTGATTAGCTTTGCAGAAACTAATGGAATTGTGTAGTCAGACAACTCTGCTATGTATGTAGTATACATATAATATGACCAAAGAATTTAGAGAGGGAAATGTGTGCAAAGTGATAGCAAAACTATTAGAATCAATGTCTGTATCTTTAATCCATGTCTAGTCTCTCAACCCCCTCTCTCTCGAGCGTGCTATCTGTATCTTTAAGGGTTTATCAATCCCTTTATTTTTCCATGTTTGTCTTTTTCGTTGAAGTAGAGCTGAGTCTGATGTTTGTTTTGATGGGGTCGAAGTTTTCTAGTGGTGGTGGAATAGAGGAAGATTGCAACCTTGCAAAACTTGTATGCAAAAGTCGAGCTGACTTACTCAATATGGTAAATGACAACATGTGGTCTCTCTATCCTGCTGGATTATTTTGTTGATTTAAGATTTGCTAGGGATGAAATTGAAGTTTGAATATTTCATTTAATGTATCTAATCCCACCCACTTTCTCGGTGTTTTAGCTTGGCGGTGGATTGCTGAGTTTGAATCTGTTCTGAATTGTAAACCTGCTGCTATACCGTGGAGGGACTTTGAGGTATTCTTCTCTTAGGTTTTAGGATAGATTCATTATGTTCGTGATTGTAAAAAATCATCAAAACATTATTTTCTGGTTGCATGTCTCTTTCCGTGAGTGTTCTGTGATTTTTTTTCCTTGAAAATTTGAGGAATTTAAGTATTTATGGCTTTGACAGGAGAGCTGGGATTTTTTTAAGTTTGCCGTGAAATTTTCACTACCATTTTTGTGAAATTGAAATGTTTGAACATTTTTTTTGTTTCTAAGCCAGTTATGTTCAATGATAGATCTTCTAACATCTTTTATGTTTCATGTTTTTGGTGAATAAATGTGAGTTATGTGTTGGGGGAAAATGTACTAAACAAAGGTAGCAAATGAATATAATATCAACTTAGCACGGGTTATGTGTGTTTATGATGTCTGTTGAAATATGCGAGTTTGTTCCATAGGTGTGTTTAAGTCGCACTCTATTTTGAATTATTTCCTATGTACCTAGAAATAGAAAATTTGCATTACAAATCAATGAAGAATTTATATCATCTCATTATTTTGTGTGATATATGCCAATTTATGTGAAGTGAATTTTCAGCAGTCTGCTTAAGGCCTGGGTTAATTTAATATTTTAGTAATTAGATTTAATAGAGTTCTGATTGGCATATGTAATTTTAGTGTTTTTTTTATATGAAACATTTGGCCTTCTCTACTTTGTTTTTGTTTTAAAACATGGGCCTTTAAAATTTCTTTGTTATCCTAGTTTGACGTGTCTACATAAATAATATTGTAAATGTTGTATTAATTTGTCATAAGTGTATGTGTATCGGCTTATAACTCTCATTATGTAGGAATTTTAGACATAAAGAAACATTTGTAGCATGGCACCATGGATTGCACTCATTTAGAGGCAGCGGATCAAAGAGGTAGTTAACATAATGTTCACTACAGTGACAGCTAGAATGGGTAATACTTTTTGTTCTAGTTTTATGGGTTCATTATTTATATTGCATGTGTTGGATAAATATGTGATTTAAAGATAATTATTAGCATATATCACTTTCAATCTTTTAGTTGTATTATTATAACATTAAACTATATGTTGTCATGTGTTAAAAAATATCTTTAATTTATTGAGAACTGAAAAAGTTCTTTAGTCAATTAAGGATCCCTCTTCAATGTTGGGAATTTTTTCCCAGCATTGATGCTGGGATTTATTCTGACCGTAGGATATGATCAGATTAATCTTAGTCCTTAGATGATTTTTAAGTCTAATTTCCTTTGAAACAGGTAGAATAGGTTCCCATCTTCTTCATCTTTTTCACTTTCCCCTTCCCGTTCGCCTTCAACCAAACCTAGGGCACGCAAAGATCAATCTCTCCTCCAACGCAAACGACCAATTTCTTCCCCTTCTAGGAGATATCTGAGAAGCTTCATCGTCGGTGCTCTCTATACTATGGTTGTTTGTCTCTTTTTCCCAACAATAATTCCAGCTTATGTTGTGCCTTCATCGGCTCCAGTAGGCGTGGGTTTCGCTGTTAATGGTGGTGGTCCAAGCGAAGCAATTTGTGGCTTAGCGCTAACGGTGACAGAGCCAGAGCCCTCGATTTGAGAAAGTACCAAGATTCTGATCTACAACTTGAGAGGATTAATGGCTACTATAATGAAACAAGTGGTGAGAGGTTTGTTCCTCCCTGTTCTCATGGATCTTGAACCTGGTACCATGGATAGTCTTAGATCTGGTCCTTATGGTCATATCTTTAGGCCTGATAATTTCGTTTTCGGCCAGTCTGGTGTTGGAAACAACTGGGCTAAAGGGAATTACACCCAAGATGCTGAGCTAATTGATTCCATGCTTGATGTAGTTCGAAAATAGGCAAAAAATTGTGATTTATAAGGTATTTGTTAAAATTACTTTGTCGAAGTTTAGATTGATTTCTGTGATTGTGTAATCTTTATGATGTGGTTTTGGTTTACAGGTTTTTAGGTTTGTCATTCGCTCGTAGGAGGAACCAAATGTAGAATGGGTACGCTTCTAAGTTTTTGTCTGTGTCTTGTTTGCTTTGTTTTTGTATGTTTTGCTTTGATTTTTAGGCTATGCTTTGTCTTTATATGTTTTGCTTTGGTTTTTGTTACCGCTTTTATTTTTTATTTATGTAAATCTCTGCAAATCTATTTTTAATTTTATATTACCAGGAAAAGGAGGTTGGACGAGATATGTCTCGAAAAGTTCCAGCAATACAGCCGAACCTTTATACAGTCATGGT
Organism: Datisca glomerata; assembly: GCA_003255025.1. Classification (NCBI taxonomy): domain Eukaryota; kingdom Viridiplantae; phylum Streptophyta; class Magnoliopsida; order Cucurbitales; family Datiscaceae; genus Datisca; species Datisca glomerata. The sequence continues at coordinate 576,061 of QANY01006035.1, forward strand.
TATTACAAGGTAACATGTATAGAACTATAGATGAATGTGTATTTGTGCACATCCGGTCCAATGAGCTAAATGATAATTGTGGATTGCTTTGCGTTAAGTCTTCTTTATAATGCATTGGCCATTTGTTGGAGCAAGCAAAGTATTCGTAGATGGGAAGGAAGGTGGTGAATAAATTTGGAACACGTGTTTCTAATGTAATCATGGTAGAGATAAGAAAAGAAAATTTTGTCTCAGAAAGCCAAAGAGATAGACATTACTGATATGTACGATATTTTAGAACTCTGTCTTTTAACAACATTTAGAGTGTTGAATTATGCTTGTTTGAGTTTCATTAATGGAATCGAATTTTAAATATATGGTTTTACATATTGTGCATCTTTCTTGATCCCTAGCACAATTGTAGTAAGTCCTATTATAATTGGTAATTTTATAATTAAATATTATTTTAGTTTATTCTTAAAAATTTGATACGTCATTATTTAGAATATATACATATATTATTTTAATGACTTAAGTGGTTGAAAGAAGATGAGAGAATAAGTTGATCAGATCACTAGTTTATCAATCAAGAGTTGAATTGAGAACACGATTGATGTCAGAGAGATTTTCTTCTGTAATTAAATGTTAATCAAATCTGTAAAAAAATAATCATTAAGTTCTTTTAGAGAATTATCTCAAAAAAATTTTCTCAGTAAATCTATAGATCTAATGTGTTGAGAACATCTATAGACTGAAAAAATGTCTTGTAATATTCTGCGAACTCACACACGTGCTAGTGCGATGATAATTGACTTGAAAGATCTTGGTGTGGATCTAGGAGTTTACTGATCATTGGAATGATTTCATGGGAATGGAGGATCGATCGATTTTTGCAAAAACACTTGATATAGACTATAGGACGTATATGATTTTGAACATTATATGTTATAGATTTAATTAATAATTATATAATGAATTCTGACTGGTTGAAAAATAGTTTTCAATTAAAATTTTTATTTGGTTATCGTGGCGTTACGCAAGTTTTGTTTTATTAAAAGATTTGATTTTTATAAAAAATTCAAAAGGCCACGCGTCTCCACGCTTCCGTCATGCACGCGCCGCGACAACCAATAAGTGGTATCAGAGCGGTTTTTATATATTTATATGTTAAATGTTGTGTGAGTTTTTATGCATTATTCATATAATATGAGATATGTATGATGATAGATGATTATGCTATTTTTTTAATGTATGAAAAATAATTGATCGTTAATTGTATGGTGATTATTGTGTTAGGCTTTGTATTCATTTTTCCTAAATCTTGTGTAAGCCAAATTGAGGCATAGAAATTTTTGTAATTTTATTTGGAATATTATTGTAATTATTTCGAGCCGGAGAAGACCAAGAACGCACGAGATGAACGATATAAATTTACTGTTCACGTAAAAACATTGTTCATCCGTGAAAACACTGTTCATACAGGGAATTTGCTGTTCCAGTGGAGGTGAACAGTGCTGACAGTACTATACTGGCGGTGAACAGTGCCTGCAGTATTGTACTGGCAGTGAACAGTGCTGTTCGGCGCGGCAAACGATTGTCGGCGGTGAGACGGGCATCAGTGGTGATGGGCGGCGATCGGAGAGTCCTATTGTCGGTGACAACTGTTATCACGCTTTAGGAAGATTTTCAACAAACCATGCAACCAACTCTATCACTTTAGTATTTCATTAAAACTCAAACTCTTTTAATTATGCATTTTAATTTGAAATTAATGTAATTTTAAAATTATTTATTTATTTTTGATTTTATGAAATTTAAAAATTAATAGGTTGATTGGATTTGACCAAATCAAACAAGGTGTTTATTTGACTAAGTCAAAGTAAACTATATTAAAAGGGATAACTATAGAAATTATTTTAATTAAGAAAAAAGTTTTTCTAATTAAAAAGAGTTTTGTTCAAAACTTGAAGATTATGAAAATAGACATTAGGAGGAGAAGACAATATTTGTGAAATATGTATTCTTGCAGTCCGCTTTGTAATTTTATTTCTTTATTTCAAATGTTGTAATTTAAAAATATCTAATATTCACTCGGTCCATTATTATTTTATTTTATTGTTAAATAATTGTTTAATTCGTTTGTTTGATAATATGTCTATGCATTAGTCGATCATATGTCATACATGAAAATCACACACGATTTTATTTAATCATGCATCACATCTGTAGAGACATATGATTTATTAGGATTATCTCAATATGTTTATATGTATTGTTTTATGAAATCAATTGCATGTAAACTATTAGGTTTTAACTAGCTAAAACTTGATAATCACACCACATTAAAGGCTTTAATAACCTTTAGGTTAACCGATTTTAGTAATTTTTTATTGAAGTTTGATTAATATAATTAAGTAGAAGCTTTTCTGACGGTATGCCTCTAGGAATCTCTGGTACTTTCAACTTCATGATTGTATTTCAGGCTGAGCATAACATTCTTATGCACACATTTCACATGTTAGGTGTAGCTGGTGTATTTGGTGGCTCCCTATTAAGTGTTATGCATGGTTCCTTGATAACTTCTAGTTTGATCAGGGAAACAACAGAAAATGAATATGCTAATGAAGGTTACAGATTCAATCAAGAGGAAAAAACTTATAATATCATAACTGCTCATGGTTATTTTATTAGTTAATCTAAGTTCACCTAATTATGAGTTAGGCGTTTCAGAAAGTTAAATGAACTTAGACCAATGAGATTTGATTAACTGATAATTAAATATTCATAGGGTTATTATTTTAACTAGTAGTTAATTTATAATTAATTGATTAGTTAAAATAGAAACACATTATCCTAAAATAGTGAGTGAGAGAAGGTTGACATGTCAATGCAACTTATGGTCTCCATTGTTAGTACAATACTGTGAGGTGCAGTGAGGGTCTTGAGATGATTTTGTTTTCATCTCCCTAAGGAAGATTTCGAGCTGTACCAATACCAAGGTTGGACTTCTTAAGAAGATAGGAGGAAGTGATATAGTTTAGTTTTGACCGACCCTAAGACAACATATTATAAATGAAGTCATGAAATCTGAAATGACGGGTTACACTTACAAAGTCACAATTAAGCTTTCATGTGGATAGTTGTGACTTGACCGAACAAGCGATATCTTATTGTTAAGAGAGAAAATATGAGATATTTTAAGTTTTAACTAATAAGGATGAGAATGTCTCATAGACAGTCTGCGGTTAATCTGACCGTCCCTAAAGCGGCACATTAATCGTTGGGTTGTTTTATCGTGATTAGTGAATGCTAAATTTATGTATTTATACTGATTGCATCCATGCATCACGTTTGCTTTCCGAATTCAAGATATTTATCATTTATATTTAATCATGTATGTTTTAAATTTCAGTTATCAATATTATCTCTACCATTGGCAACCCTGTTACTGCTTTACTCACTCTTAAGAAATTGAATAGTGATAATTTCGTACGTTGGAAATCAAATATGAACTTAATGCTGATTTGTGAGAACCATAAGTTCGTTCTTATAGAGAAATGTCTGAGGAGCCCACTGCTAATGCTCCTAAGAATGTTAGGGACATATATGATGCTTGAGTCATATCAAACAACAAGCCGAAGTGCTACATGCTTGTGAGGATGAATGATGTTCTGAGAACCAAACATGAAACTATGGAAACTGCCAATGAGATTATGGAATCTTTACAGGCAATGTTTGGGCAGCAGTTCGATCAAAGTCGTCATGAGGCCACTAGGAGCTATATGACAACTAAGATGAGGAAGGGTATTTCTGTTCGAGAACATGTTTTGAACATGATCAACATAATGCACGAGGCACAGGCATATGGGGAGACCATTGATGACCAGACTGAAGTTAGCATCAAAGTCGCTCATACCGACTTTTTTTATGTACACGACCAACTATATTATGAACAAGTTACAATTCAACACGACCCAATTGTTGAATGAATTGCAGACTTTTGAGTCACTCAACCTTAGAATGACCAAAGAGGGTGAGGTAAATGTTGTCGAGCAAAAGTCCTCTTCCAATATTGTTAAAAACAAGAAAAGGAAGAAGAACAATTGTAAGGACATGAATAAGAACAAAAGAGTAAAGAAATCCAAGACATCGCCGAAAGCGAAAAAGAACAATAAAGACAGCAAACCCAAAGGAAACTGTTTCCTTTATGGGGTTAAAGGTCATTGGAAGAGAAACTGTAACAAGTATCTCTCTGAGCTGAAAAATAAAGGTAAATATGATTTACTTGTACTTGAAACTTGTTTTGTGGAATATGATTTGTCATCATGGATACTTGATTTAGGAGCCACTAACCACATATGTTCCTTTTTAGATATGCTTGATTCGTCAAGGGAGCTGGCTGAGGGCGATGTCATTTGAGAGTTGGCATTGGTGCGCTCGTGTCAGCTAAAGCATTAGGGACGATCCGTTTACTTTTTGGATATAATTACTTAGTTTTGAACGATGTTTATTATATTCCTTGTTTTTCAAGGAATTTGATTTCACTTTCATTTTCGCAAGAACACTTTTTTAAAGATTTTTTCGCTAGTAAAGAGTTTATTATTTAAGAATGGATTCGATATCTGTCATGCTAAAATTATGAATGGAGTGTATATGTTTAAATCGACTGAATGCGCGTTAAATAATTCTAAATTATTTAAGTAGCAAAAACTAAAAATAACAAACGACAAAGAGTTTCTCATTATGATAAAACATATTTATGGCATCTTAGGTTGGGACATATTAATCTATATATGTTAAACATGTTAACAAAGCATGGAGTTTTGAGAGAGCTAAAAGTTGAAACTCTTCCAGTTTGTGAATCCTGTCTAGAGGGTAAACTGACCAATAGACCTTTAATAGGATATGGCCAAATAGCCAAGGAACCACTTGAGTTAGTACATAGTGATGTATGTGACCGATCAATGTACAAGCTAGAGATGGATATGAGTATTTTGTCACTTTCATTAACGATTACTCAAGATATGATTATAGTTACCTATTGAATCGAAAGTCTGAAACTTTTGGAAAGTTTAAAGACTTCAAGATTGAAGCTGAAAAACAATTAGGTAAATCATTGAAAAACTTTCAATCCGATCGAGTTAATGAATACTTTGATTTAGAATTTAAGGATTATTTGCTAGTGTGTGGAATCCTATCCCAACTTACAACACCTGGAACACCACAGGAAAATGGTGTTCAGAGAGGAGAAACTGAACCTTATTGAATATGGTTAGATCAATGTTAAAATACTCATCATTGTCACTTACATTTTAGAGATATGCACTACACACATTTTGAATGTAGCGCCCTCTAATGAGATCAGACCACCTTCAATGTCTACTGATAAACGACAAACCAAAGAAACCACAATTCCTGCAAAGCAAACCCCTGTGCAATATCGTAGTGGGAGGATTGTGAGAAAACTAGTTCGATATGAACTAGGGGCACATGTCCTAGTGTCAGACACTAATAAGGACGATCCATTATCTTATGAAGAAGCAATGGATGATCCTGAAAATGAGAAATGACAAGCTGCCATGAACCAGGAAATGAAATCTCTGTATTCCAATCCTATCTGGGAACTGGTCGATCCATCTGAAGATGTCAGACCCATTGAATGTAAATGGATCTTCAAGAAGAAAAGAGGTGCAAATGGGAAAGTAGAGACTTTCAAGGCACGGTTAGTAGCCAAGGGCTATACACAATAGGAGGGGGTCGAATATGAAGAGACATCCTCCGCTGTGGCCATGCTAAAATTCATTCGCATTTTTTTGTCCATAGCCTCTAGTTTTGACTCTGAGATATGACAAATGGACATTAAAACAGCTTTTCTGAATAACTCTCTTGAAGAAATCATCTATATGATGCAACCAGAAAGGTCAGTACAAAATGGGCGAGACCAGAAAGTATGGAAGTTGTTTGAATCTATTTTTGGATTAAAACAAGCATCTACATCTTGGAATCTTACATTTGATGAGATTATAAAGTCTTATGGCTTCGAGCAAAATGTTGATGATATCCTACTCATTGAGAATAATGTAGAAACTTTATCAAAGGTAAAGAAGTAGATAGCTGAGATATTTCAGATGAAAGATTTGGGAGAAGCGAGTTATGTTCTAGGCGTCCAAATTTTTTAGGGATACAAAGAACAGGTTCTTGGCACTTTCTTAGGTATCTTATATTGATAATGTGCTGGAGAGATTCTCTATGGAGAATTTCAAGAAAGGCCAACAACCGACCAAACATGAAATCTTTCTCTCCAAGGAACAATGTCCTAAGACATCTAAGAAGGAAGATGATATAAAAAAGGTTCTCTATGCTTCAACAGCTGAAAGTCTCATGTATGCTAAGTTGTGTACGAGACCGGACATCTGTTATGTGGTGGAAATTATCCGTCGTTATCAATCGAATCCTGATTTGGAACACTGGATTGCAGTAAAGCACATTCTCAAATATCTTAAGAGAACGAGAAACTACATGCTTGTTTATTCAGGTGGAGACCTGAACCCCACTGGATATACTGATTCTGATTTTCAATCAGACAGAGACAGTTGAAAGTCGACATCTGGATCAGTATTCATCCTAGGTGGATGAGATGTAGTCTGGAGAAGTTTTAAACATTCCAGCATTGCAGATTTCACTATGGAAGCTGAATATATAGCGGTTTGAGAAGCTGCGAAAGAGGCGACATGGCTCAGAAAGTTTTATTCTGATCTGGAAGTAGTTTCAGATATGGACAAGCCACTGATCATGTACTATGATAACAGTCGGGCGGTAGCAAATTCCAAGAAACTGAGGAGTCACAAGAGGGGCAAACACATGGAGAGAAAATATGATCTCCACCACATAAGAGAGATTGTGCATCGAGGGGATGCGATTGTTATGAAGATAGCATAAAAAAACATGGCTGATCCTTTTACAAAGACACTTCCTGTGAAGTTATTTGAGGGTCACAAGCGTAACATAAGATTAAGAGAGATGCTACATTTACTTTAGGGCAAGTGGGAGATTGTTGGGGGTTATGCCCTCAAAGCATGTATATTGACATTTTGATAAGAAATTTAAAGAGGATTATATTTTTCTTATATTTATTCTTTTAAATTATTGTTGAATAATTTATATAAAATCTTAAAATTTCATATTCATTAATTAGACTATGATCTTGTATTAGTACGAGAGGATTAAGATCATAGATAATAAATAAAATTGTCAACAACATATTAAAGTATGGAATCTTTAACGAATGGTTGCTAGTACGGTTCAGTAAGTATTATAAATGCGTGTGATCTAGATCAGATCATTGATGTGGATAGATATCTTAGTGAATGTACTTTATATAATAAGTATGTCAGGACCGATGTGAATTAGTATATTTGTTAACGTGCCGTTTATCATAAAAATTTAATACACATCAATTCGATTATCATATATAAATTAGTCTGAATCTTGAGTATACATGAACTCCTATGCATGTCTACTGTATCTTTTGATTCACTCGTTAAAGTCTGCTTGTTAATCAGGTTAGTGACTTTTGTTTTGGAGATTCATTGATATTAATGAATGGGCATATGATCTTACAAGATTTGAAATCTAAGCTTTCCTAACGGATCGTATATTAGTTCTCTTAAATGTTAATTATGGAACCGAATGGTTATTAAGCTCAAATTTATAATAATATTATAAATTAGCCATTCACTAGTGGATTAATGGTACTTAAGGATCAATAGGTAATTAGAATGGTAAAATTGCAATTTTGAGCAGTTCTAATTTACGAACCAATAATTGAAGGACAAAACTACATGAAATAATTATGTCAGTGGACTACATGAGAATACTCTATAAATACATTCTATAATCTCTAAGAGTGTAATTTCATATTCATAGTGGAGTAATAATAAAATTAATAAAGAAGATTATTTAATTAAAAAATTTAATTAATAATCTGATTTATTAGAGCTTATGATTATAGGTCCATGATCCCAAAGTCACCTCTGTCAAGGATGTGAATATTTTAGGATATGAGAAAATGACTGACTTGCAAAAAGAATTTTTATTCTAAGGCAAATATATATTTATGAGATAATTATGTATGATTAGTTTAATTGAATTGTTTATATTTAAATATAATTTTCAGAAATTATATATATATAAATAAATAATTATCGATTTTTTTATTATCTATAAGTGGGACAAAATATCTAATTTGTGAAATTAGATAATTAAATTATTATTAGATAATAATTTAAATCAACTAAATCTGTTATTTGTAGAATAACAAATAAGTTAGTTGATAGGGATAATCGTATATGTTAATTTTGAATGAACTGATATTTAGATAATTATCTAATTAAATTAACATGGACTATTGTTGTGCCACGTGGCCCTGCAGTTGTGCGCAATTACAGTGCGTCCTACTACAACTGATAATTTTATAATTAAATATTATTTCAATTTATCCATATAAATCTGATACGCTATTATCTAAAATATATACAAATATTATTCTAATTGCCTAAGTGGTTGAAAGAAGAGGAAAGTTCAGTTGATCAGATTATCGGTTCATGAATCAAGAGTTGAATTGAGAACATGATTGGTGTCAGAGATATTTTCTTCTGTGATTAAACGTTTATCAAATCTCTAAAAGAAAAATCATCACGTTGTTTTAGAGAATCGTCTCTCAAAAGTCATTCTCAGTAAATATCTAGATCTCATGTGTTGAGAACATCTAAAAATAGAAAAAATATTTTGTAATATTCTATATGACCACACACGTCCTAGTGTGTTGAGGGTTGACTTGGAAAATTTTGGTGTGGATCTCAGAGTCTATTGATCGTTGGAATTATTTTGTTGGAAAGGAGGATCGATAAGTTTTTACAAGGACACTTGGTATAGACTACATGAGGTATATGATTCCTAACCTTGTATATTGCAGATTTAATTTATAAATATACAATGCATCCTGACTGATTGAAACAAAAATTTCAATAGAATATTTTATTTGGTTATCGTGGAATGGCGTAAATTTTATTTTATTAAAAAATTTGATTTTTATTAAAAGTTTAATTTTTTAAAAGGCCACGCGTCTTTACGCTTCTGTCGCGCACGCACCTTGACGACTAGTAGATATTTGGTGTACACTTCTAAGAATTATTATTTTGTATATATTTAGTGAACTTCATTACGTAATTGGTGAATTCCAGTATGTATTTGATGAAAAAAAACTAAAAAAAATTAAAACTTACTACCTGCTTGACTTTGTGTTGCCCAGATTGCTTCAAATGTAATTTAATGACCACAAAATAGCGCAGCATCCACGCCGAGAATTTTTTCACGGCATGATAAAACTTTCCGTTAATTAAACACCGAATTTATTTGTACTTATTTGTCAAAAGATTGTGTTGATTTTGTTTATTTGTTTTGGTTAAAAATTTGTAAGGGTTCTTAGTTAGAATTAAGAGTTGTTTGAAGGTAGAAGTAACTTAAGTAGTTTTTAATATTTTAAATTATATGGCCAGTTTTATTTTTTTTTATTTAAGTGTTTTTAAAATCTAATCACTCAAAGTAAAGTTGTGTCATCTATTCAATTCTGAAAATTAAAACACAAAAAGTATAATATGTAAATTAAAACACCAAAAGTAAAATATTAATTTCATAATAAAGACTTAGGATTTGCCACTAAATAACGATGCAAAACAATGTGATCTAAATATTAAAATTAAATGTCCACTCCAAAAAAATGAATGAATGTCTAATTTCTAATATATTATTCTAGCGGTTTTTTAATATTTTAAATTATTTGACCGAATTTTTTTTTTATTTAAATGTTTTAAAATCTAATCACTTTATATTGAGTGATTAACTGTTTTAAAATTAACTGTCCACTGCAAAAGTTTGAATAAATGTCTAATTTCTAATATATTATTTTATGTTATTGTTAATGTGTTACAGTTTTCAAACAATAATTGTTATGCAGTATATCACACTTCTTGCGCGTGTTGCAGGACCTTGCTTTGAGGTATATTTTAATTTTTTTTTACTATGTGTCTATTATTCCGCCTCTGTTGCAGAACAGTTTACGTCGTTTTTTTGTTTTGATATGTTTGTTTTCATTTTATAATAAAAAATCAATTATTCACCTATCACATTTTTAAAATATTTTTTGTTGTATAATTATTTCTCTTGATTAAAAATTAGGGGCATGGGCTCAAGACTTATTTTAAATTGTGTTGTCAAAATATGAAATTAAATATTTCAACATTAAATATGTGCTTTCATTTTTGAAAAAGATATGTATTTTTTTTTGAAAAGTGATAAAGTCCTTTAATTTATTGAGTAACGAATTTGTTTGTACTCATGACAAAAAAAACTATAATTTTCAATCTTATTTATTGTATAATTAGAATCAATAAATAAGATTGAAATGAACTAATTGCACATAGTAAGAAAACTTTTATTATTAAAAAATCAAACAAAATCTTTTAAACTTTTTTGTTGTATACTATAATTAAATGAAGTTTCAGTTGTATATCATTCTTTTAATAAAATGATGTTACCCAATTTACTTTTCAAGGAAAAAAATCATACTTGATAGTAAAACTTTTATTGTGAAAAAAATTCTATTGCATTCAATTTGTAGTTATTGTACCATAAAAGAAGTTAGCATTTTCATTTAAATTCTGACATGAAGAATATAATTTAACTATCAAATATGATTTATAATCTTTTTACATCACAAAACAGTTTAATGTATTAGAAAACATAAACTGTTATGCTCATAACCTGATTTATACTTAATTGTAATAACATTTTTAGAGCCCATAACCGTATATTTCTATTTATTCATATTTGTCTTTTCAATTATCTTGTCCTTTATAGAAAACTGAATATGTGCTGTAAAAAAATTAAAGTAATATTTTAACATTAAATATATGCTGTCATGCGAAAAAGATATGTAATTTATTCAAATTTGAAAATGTCATTAAATTTATTGAAAATTGAACAAATTTGTACTGATATGTAAAAGAAACTACATCTTTCAACCTTTTTTGTCGTAAAATTGAACGAAGTTTTAGTTTTCAATGAAAAGATGTTGGCCTTTTAATTTTTCCAGGAACAAAAATAAATGACATGCCAATAAAGCTTTTCTGAAAAAGAAATCTCATGTATTGAGTTTGTCATTGTTTTACAATTAAATGAAGTTACAATTTCCCATAGAAGTTAGCATTTTCTTTTACATTAAATGCATTTTCATATGTGATAATAAATTATTTGATGTTCAAATATTTTTTAAAATTTTTTGATATGACAATATATTTTATAAAACTAAAAATCTTGCTAGTGTCAATAACCGTAGATATTTTAATATCTTGACATGGTAAATACATCTTTAGATGTTTTGAGAAATTCCAACGCTTTAGTCTATAAGCATATATTATAATAAATTCTAAGAGTCATCCTCGAACCTATAATATCTTGGGAAATTCTAACCCTTGAGCCCATAAACATATATTGTAATAAATTCTAAGAGTCACCCTCGAGCCTATAACCATAGATTTTGACTACTTTATTTAATCTGGAAAGTTGGAAAAATTCATTGGAAATCTCAATTATATTGATTTGCCAAATGCCAATTTATCTTCTAAGAAATTTAAGAAAATTAATGTCTAAATATAATAAAATAGTGATGACGAAATTCATTCTAATTTTAATATTGTAAGTCATAAAATAAATAATTTGAAGTGTCATAAATATTGTCAAATGTTTAATTAGATCTAAAATATGTTTATTTCTGTTACAAACATAAGCATAATTGGTACATTGGTTAAATGATCATTATTATAAAAGATAAATAAATAAATATGTAAAGATAATTATTGATTAAATATGTTAAGATCATTATTATAAATTTATAATAATTAGGTTTAAGAATGTTATAAGTTTAAATTTAATAAGTTTGTAATAATAGTAAAATTGATGTCTAAATAATAAAATAGTGACATCGAAATTTGTTCTACTTTTTATAACTTTAAGAGGCGTACGTCTAATTTTGATAACTTTAAGATGTGTAAATCATAAAAAAAAATTGAAATGTCATAAAACCAATTAAATGTGTAATTAAATATTAAAGATGTTCATTTTTATTACACAAGCTTAGTTGGTTGAGTGATTAAATGGTCATGAAAACTTTTAGGACAATGGTTCAAATCCCACCAGCAACACTTTTTTTTAATAACAAGGCCGAAATCAACTAGTTTACTTAAGCCACAGGATCGGTGCCGGATCGCGATCTTGCCAAAAAATGATCTTCTACACGATCTGGATTGCTGACCCCTCCTAGGATCGTAAGATCGTCGGATCGTACGATCCAGATCGTGATCCTGATAACCTTGCCTAACATCCATCTACTCTATAAATACACCCCATTTCTCTTCACAAAACACAATTTTTAGTCAAGAGACTTGCTCCTAAAACTCTTCTAATACTCTCATAAATTCTCTTAATATTTTGAGCTTTATATTTGTCAATATCTTGAGTGAGCAAGATAATTTTTATGTGAGCTCAGCTTAGAGATTTTACTTTTTTGAGAGAGTTATTGTAAGAGATTACTCAATCTCGAAACACATACTCTTGTGAGGTTTGTAAGGTTTGGTCTGCACCCGCAAGAAGATCGTCAGATCAAAAAATCTCCAAGGAGTACATTGGGGTGTGGTCGTAGGGATATAATTTCTCGAACCACATAAAAATATCGGTGCCTATCTTCTTCTCCTTCTGCTCTTTTTTATTTTGTGCTATTTATTTTTTGCACGTTAAGTTTTTGCAATTTATTTTATTTGTTTGCTTTATATGTCCGTATTTATATTATTGCAACCATTTTTTACTTTAACACTTTTATCTATTACTTATTTATTTTTTCAAGCGTTTAACTCGTGAAATATTGAAATTCATTCTTGAATATTCATTTTTCACTTTAGTGCGGAATTTTTTTTAGTTTGAACACGATCACCCAATTCACCTCCTCTTGGGTTGCCATGTCAATCCTACGATTGGTATCAAAGGTTGGTACTCTATACATAAGACTTAATTGCCTTAAGTTATAGCATCCATTGGTGGTTCTTTTATTGAAGGTCAATCTATTACTAGACCTCCATTTTTCAATGGTAATGATTATACATATTAGAAATCAAGAATGAAGATTTATATTCAATCGATTGACTATGATTTATAGGATGTTGTTAGAAATGGTGTTCACATTCCATTCAAAATTGTGGATGATAAAAATATTCCTAAAGCAAGTAGTGAATGGAATGTCGATGATAAAAAGATTTTTTTTAAATGCTAAGGCTATGAATGTTTTATTTTATGCTCTTGATAAAAATGAATTTAATAGAATTTTTACATGTGAATCTACTAAATCTATATGACACATGTACTCACACATCAAGTTAAATATTCTAAAAGTAGCATGCTTGTTCATAGTTATTAATTATTTAAAATGAAGCATGATGAATTCATACGTGATATGTTTACTCGTTTCACTAATATTATTAATGGTTTAAAATCTCTTGGTAAGATTTATTCTAATGTTGAAATGGTGAGAATAATTATTAGGTATCTACCAAAGAATTGGGAGGTCAAAGTGACCGCCATTCAAGAAGTCAAAGATCTCAACACACTTCCCCTTGAAGAACTTATCGACTCATCGATGACATATGAAATGAGAATGTATGAAAATGATGGAGATACACTTCCCCTTGAAGATACACCAATGAAGAAAAACATTGCACTATAGTCAACACTTGAAGAATCCAATAATGAGAAGATGACTATGATGAGGAAGATGACACAACCTTACTCACTAGACGAATTGAGAAATTCATAAATAGAAGGAAAATGCTCCAAGAAAAGATGACAAGAAGATATCTCGAGACACATTCACATGCTATGAATGTTAAAGCCTAGACACATAAAAGTCGATTGTCCAAATCTAAGTAACATCCCAAAAAAGTTAAAAACAAGCATTCAAGGCAACCTGAAATGAGATCGATTATAGCGACTCCGATGGCTAAGAAGAAGTTGCAAACATGTGTTTCATGGCACTAGAAGATGAGGTAAGTTCTTCTAAGCTAACTTTAAATGATAAACCTAGTTATGAAAAACTTGAAAATGCTTTTGATGAGCTTTATAGTGAATTTGAAAAAATTCGGTTAAAGAAAAGATGGTTTTTCAAAACATCAAGAAGAAAATGAATCTTGGAAATGTGAGAAATTGAAAATCAAAGCAACCTTACATATTTTGCATCGAGAACTTGTTCAAAGTCAAAAGTTAGAAAAATATTTAAATTCAATCGTTTTTAAATTTACAAATGGAAGAAATAATATTGATAAACTTCTTGACAATCAAAGAAATGTTTCCGATAAAAGGAGTCTAGGATATCAACATTTTCAAAAACCAAAATATCACAAAAATGCTTTTGTAAAACCAACACAATATTCTTCTATTATTTGTCAATATTTTGGGTTAAAGGTCATAAAGTTCTTCATGTTTTCATAAAAAGAAAGTAATTTTTCGTGAAAGAAATGAATGGTCTCTCTACGACGCTAACCCCTAAAACAATTTAAGTTTTTATGTTAAGTGTACCATTGAAGAAGAACATAAATGATATCTTGATAGTGGATGCTCGAGACATATGACCAGCGATAAATCAAAACTCACTCAAGTTTGTCAAAAGAAATGACATGTCACATTTGTAGATGATAAGAAAGGAAAAATTATTGGTATCAACTCCGTAAGTAATGACTCTTCACATGCTATAGATAAAATTATACTTATAGATAGTCTAAAATATAATTTACTTAGCACAAGTCAACTTTATGATAAAAACTATATAGTAATTTTTGAATTTGTTTATTTAATTATAGATAAAATATCAAATAAAGTTTTATTTGTTGGATAAAATAACCAAAACGTCTATATTATTAATCTAAAGCATTTTCAAAATCATAATGAAAAATATTTTCTTATTTTTGACAATGCTAGTTGGCTGTGACATAGAAGACTTGGGCATGCTATCATGAATTTATGTTCAAAACTATCAAAAAATGATTAATAAAAGACCTTCCAAAAATAATTTTTGTGAAAGATAAAATTTGTGATGCATGTTAAATGGGTAAACAAGTTAAATGACCATTGAAATTACTACAAATAATCCTATTTGGCTCTAAAAAATTACAAGTCTTGGGGGTAAAAAATATGCATTTGTCATGGTTGATGATTTTTCAAGATATACTTGAGCTTTATTTTTAAAAGATAAGGATGGAACTTTTAAAGCATTTTTAATTTTTGCAGACTAGTTCAAAATGAAAAGGCTTTTACATGTGGAGAATTTAAAAATGGAAACTTTGAAGCTTTTTGCGATGAAAATAATTTTTCAGGATGAACGCTGGCGGCATGCTTAACACATGCAAGTCGGACGGGAAGTGGTGTTTCCAGTTGCATTACTTATAACTTCCTTGTTCGTAGACAAAGCTGATTCAGAATTGTCTTTCATTCCAAGGCATAACTTGTATCCATGCGCTTCATATTCGCCCGGAGTTCGCTCCCAGAAATATAGCCATCCTACCCCCTCACGTCAATCCCACGAGCCTCTTATCCATTCTCATTCGATCACGGCGGGGGAGCAAGTAAAAATAGAAAAACTCACATTGGGTTTAGGGATAATCAGGCTCGTTTTCTACTCTTAGAACTCCATCACAAAATTGTGTTGTTGAGAGGAAAAAACGGCCCCTAGAAGAAATGACAAGAACAATGATAAATAAGAATGACTTATGAATCATGTTTTACTTAGACCTAAATATTTTTGGGCCGAAGCCGTCAATATATCTTGCTACATTATGAATCATGTTTTACTTAAACATATTTTAAATAAAACCCATCATGAACTTTGGAAAAACAAAATTCGTAATATTAGTTATTTCAAAGTTTTTGGGTGTAAATGTTTTATTTTAAACAATAAAGTTCGATTCTAAAACCGACTTAAGAATCTTTTTAGGATATTCCACATCTAGTAAAGTATATAAAATTTATAATAGAATAACATCAGTTGTGGAATAATCCATGCATGTTGCCTTTGATGAATCTATTCCCTCTAACATATTTTATGATCAAGATGATGAAATTATAAGAAAGGTAGAAGATGTTAATATCAATACTAATAAATGATCAAGTCAGTCTCTCCAAGAAAATGTCAAAGTATAAAATTGTAACTAACTTCCAAAATAATGGAAGTTTATGAAAGATCATCCAAATGAGCTCTTAGTGGGAGAAATATCAAAAGGGGTAGAGACACGCTTCACACTTCATAATATTGGTAACATTTCTTTTATTTCTCAACACGAGCCTAAATTTTTTAGGAGTCGAAAAAGATGAGTATGGGATAGTTGCTATACAAGAAGAACTTAATTAATTTGAAAGAAATAATGTATAAGAACTTGTTTCTAGACCCTCTAATCATTCGATAATTGGTACTAAGTGGATATTTAGAAATAAAGTAGATATGAATTGTATTGTTACTAGAAATAAGGTTAGATTAGTGGCACAATGATATAATCAAGAAGAAGGTATAAATTATGATGAAACTTTCACTCTCGTTGCTAAACTTGAGTTAATAAGATTGCTATTAGCCTTTGCATATTTCAAAATTTTATTTTATATCAAATGGATGTCGAGCGTGCAATTTTTTAAATTGATACATTATGGAGGAAGTTTATGTAGAACAACCTCTCAGTTTTCAAAGTTTGAATTTGTCAAATCACGTGTATAAACTTTAAAATAGGGGTGTTTACGGTTCGGTTCAGTTTGATTTTTTGGTAAAAAGTTGAATCAAACTGAAACTTCAGCTTGACAATAAAACCATATCGTACTAAACTGTTCATGTCAAAAGAACTAAACCGTGAGTTTCGGTTCGGTATTATTAATCAAAAAATAATTTTTAAATGATATTATTGAAAAAATAATATAAAATCAAAGTTTTGTTGTGGTTCGGTTCGACTTAGTTTGGTTTGATGTAAATTATATATAAAAAATGAATATTGATATGAATTTAATGTTTCGGTTCGGTTCGAATCGAAATCCACCCAAATGTTGAACTGAACCGAACCAAACATATGAAAACGATCGATCGAACTGGTCATTTCGGTTCGGTAAAATAATTTTCACCCCTACTTAAAAATACTCTATATGGACTAAAACAAGTTCCTAGAACTTGGTACAAAAGGCTAAATAATTTTTTTATTGATGATGGATTTAACATGAGCAAAATAGATAACACACTCTTCATAAAGTCAAAAAGTAATGGTATCTTAATTATCCAAATATATGTAGATGGTATAATTTTTGGTGTCACTAACGAATCTTTGTGCAAGAATTTGGCTAACTCTATGAGAAAGGAGTTTTAAATGAACATGATTAGAGAATTGAACTTCTTCTTTAGTCTACAAATTAAGCAAATTGGGAATAAGATCTTCGTAAACTAAGAAAAATACATCAAGGATTTTCTCAAGAAGTTTGGCATGAAAAATCTGAAGCTAATAGTAGTCTAATGAGAACCACGACAAAGTTCGACAATGATGAGATATGTGAATATGTTGATATAAAGAAATATCAAGGTATGGTTGGATCTCTACTTTATTTAACTGCTACTAGACCCAATATTATATTTAGTATATGTTTATGTGCTCATTCTCAAGTTTGTCCCAAAAAATCACATTTACAAGCTATCAAATGAATTTTAAATATTTACATGGAACAATTAAATTTAGCTTTTGATATCCAAAATGTGATAATATTGATTTAATTGGATATTCCGATTCAGATTTTTTTAGGAGCTTAACTGATAGAAAAGTATGAGTGGTACGTGAATTTTTAGGACATTCACTTGTTTCTTGGTTTAGCAAAAAAATTCAGTAGCACTATCAAATCGCCGAAATTGAATATATTTCTGCCGGTTGTTGTTGTACTTCAATTTTGTGGATGAAACAAACTCTAAAAGATTTTGATTTATTTTTTGAAAATATTCAAATTAGATGTGAGAATACTAATATAATTAATGTTTCCAAAATCCCTATTTTGCATTCTCGTACTAAACATATAGATCTTAGACATTTTTTATTCGAGTTCATGTGTAAAAATGTGATATTTCACTAGAGTTTGTAGACACAACAAATCAACTTGCAGATATTTTTATAAAACCATTAAATGTTGAAAGTTTTTATAAAAATAAGCTTGCCTTTGGCATTTTAGATATTAAAATTTTTTTTCTACTTATCATGCCAAGATAAAAGTATTTTTATCTCATTATTAATGTTTATTCTTTTTTATGATAACAAACGGGAAAACATAGAATATGTTTAAGAATTATCTTGATGGTAATCATATATTTAGGGGGAGTAAATTTAATTTATTTGATTGATTCAATACATTTTTGTCTCAATGGTTTGTCATCATAAAAAAGTAGAGATTGTTAACCCTATATCTCTATGAGATAACTTTTGATGATAACAAAACATTGACATTGCTGATAGATTTAGTCAAGTTTGTAGATGCTATTGAAAAAATTACCACAAGATATGCCAATTGAAGATCATGAAAATATTTGTTTTTATAGGAGCTCATAAAGCATGAAGATTGAAGATCATGAAGATATTCATTTTTATTTATTTTTATTAGAAGCTTACTCATTTTAATTACCTTTATCAATACTGAATATATTTAGGGATTTCTATCCTTAAATTAAGCCTCCATCCATAAAAAGCCTAAATACCAGAAAATCATATCTCTTACAAAATTGATAAAATATATGAGATGGAGATAATGACAAACCACAAACAAAGTAAGTTTCAATTTCAACTTGATAAAGAGATATAGAGTTTACCCAAATTTGTTTTGGTCATTTTGTGTTATATTGGGTAGGAGTCCTCCTTACATTTTAGGTCAATGATTTTTTGTCATTCTTATTAAGGATGAAATGTCATTTTCCTTGTCTATTTTTAAAATTTGAAATTTTCTCTCCTAAATCATAACCTCTATCTCTTCTATAAATACACCATATTTCTCTTCACAAGACGTATTCATAACCAAGAGATTTGTTCCTAAAACTCTTCCAATACTCTCCTAAATCTCTCTTAATATTTTGTGCTTTATACTTGCAAATTTCCCGAGTAAGGAAGATAATTTTTATGTGAGTTTTGATTGTAGATTCTATTTTTTTGAGAGAGTTATTGTAAGAGATCGCTTAATCAAAATACATAGTCTTGTGAGATTTGTGGATGGTGGGAATATAATTTTCCAAACCACGTAAAAATATGGTGTGCCTATCTGTTTCACCTTCTTTTTTTGTACTATTTATTTTTTGTACTTTGAATTTCTCGTACTTTGCATTTTAAGTTCCACACTTCAAGTTTCCACAATTTATTTTATTTGCTTGTTTTATATTTTCGCATTTATATTATCACAAGTATTATTTACTTTAACGCTTTTGTCTATTACTTATTTATCTTTTCAAGCGTTAAACTCGTGGAATATTGAAGTTCATTATTGAACATTTATTTTTCACTTGAGTGTGATTTTTTTTAATTTGAACACGATCACCCAATTCACCTCATTCTTGGATTGCCATATCGATCCGACACCCATAACCCTAACTTGTTATAAATACAAAGAGTCTCCCTATAATTAATACCCGTTTCTCTTGACTTCAAACTTTTCATCCCAACCATCTTTTTAAGTGTTGTACCTGTTCATCTTTATATAATTATTTCATAATCTACTATTCATTTAGCGTTGTTGGTACTTCTCTCCGAGTTTCTTTCCTCAGTTTTGTTCTTAATCTTTTTCATTATAGAAATTTTTAAGTTTTTGTTAAATGAGTTAAAAAGTTCATACTTCCTAGTTTTTATGTATTATTTCATGGTCAATCTACGATGAATATGACCCTAACATCAACATAGTAAATTATAATAGTTAAATGTTGACTTAGTGTTAATGTCTGGATGCCCTTTGTTTGATGCAGTCTTTATTGTGCCTCGCTTTCTAGTACCTATACGGTGTAATGAAGAATCTTCAATAAATATCAATTAATGTATTACTCTTTTACTATTATAGGACGACTGAAATTACATAAAGACTAATTGAATCCTTGTTCTACTTACTCAGTGATAAGTTTTTCCTCACCTTACAAATCTGATCAAGTTGGTATGAAAGCTAAATGAAGAATGTTCATTCTTCTTCAAAAGATTTATTCAGTGCAGTTAAATTACCTCTGTGAATGTATAATTTATTTTAAGCAACTTAACCTTTGAAATATGGTGTTATATAAAATGGAATGTTATGTAGTCATAAGTAGTTGCATGTTAAGAGTTTTCTTGACTTAAAAACTGCTTCATAAGTAATTGCTGGTTACTAACGGTTATAAAAATAGATTTGATTTATTTTTGAAAATATTATGTTTTAAATTAATTATCCAGATATTTCCTTTTCAGTTAATTATTGTAAAGTTATATTTCGGAATCTTCCTTTTCTTGTTCTTGTGCTTGATCCACTATATTAGAACCACTTCCACCGATTTGAATGGCAAATTGTTAACCTAGAGGATTCCAGATGCATCGAATGAGCTATGCAATATTACATTGAAAAGTTCGTATGACAATCTCCCATTTCAAATTGATTCCCAACTGATGTTGTTCAATTGTAAAATTTGAGGCACTTAGAACGCCTACGCCCAGCTCGATAAAAACAAACATAAAAAAAGTCTTGCTAAAAAGTGCAAAGAAGTTGGTAAAAGGCCTAGTTGGGAACTCTCAAATCCGTTTCTAGCAATCAAGCTCCGGAACCTTAATATGCACAAATCCATTTTTCTCACATAGTTTTGAACGAAATTGGAGGATCTGGTATTTTCCCTCCATGATATCTCTAGCGTTTCGATTCTATGCCGGACATCCATGTCCACTGTTCAATCCATTTTGCAGGAATACTTTGATGAACATTGCCAAGAATTATGACACTGGAGAAAGGCTCTCTGAAGAAACGTGCTTGAAGCTTATTTCAGCCAGGACATTTCGTGCAGGTTCTGATATCCTGAATACTTTGATGAACATTGCCAAGAATTATGACACTGGAGAAAGGCTCTCTGAAGAAACGTGCGTGAAGCTTATTTCAGCAAGGACATTTCGTGCAGGTTCTGATATCCTTCGTCAGGTAACAACATTCCTAACAACTATGTTTTAATAACAATCAAGTACGCTTCCGTCTTTTGTATTCCCAATTAAGGTGCAACAACAAATTTGTTTTCTCAGTGAAAACACTTCTCTGTTTATAGACAAATTCATCCATCTGAAGTGTCATTCATATAACTAATAATACAGTTTCATCTTCTCGTGCATACAAATAGTCTTTTAAAATATTTTTTGGTCTTCATAACAAAGATAAGGATTTTGACATGGATTTGCATATATTTATGACAAAATAAATATATATCAATATTGTTTTTTTGATTTGACCGTGCTTGACTAAATAAATCTATATTTCCATGATTGTAGGTTGAGTATAATTTGTTTCATGAAAGGGGGTACATTCCCAATTTACATAAGATACCGAGGTAGACCTACAAAGTACAATATATATGTAAATACTGCAGTAACAATGGTTTATATTTTTTATGGCTGCTGAACATTTTGTTTATTGCTTTCAGATGAATTTGAGAAGATCAATTTGTGGGCTCTAGTAGTATGGTGTTGGTTTTCAATTCTTCCAAATAAGTCAGTGAATATGTGAATTACAAATCAGATTTTCATTATTGTTAAAATTCCTATGCAATATCCATAAAACTTTAAAAGCATATATTTTTATTCTGTATCCAAGATAAATTATCTTTTTCCTTCGTTTTTAATTTTTACTTTAGCAAAGTAGACACAATAGAAATAGATGTGACAATCACTTTGGCGTAGCAATTATCTCACGATTGCTTTTTAATTTCATATTTGAAATCACTTAAGCATTAACATAATCTCATTAACTATATATATCTAGCAACACATACAAACTTAAAGTCTATACTACAAATTTTAGTTAATCAACGATGTTATGATGATTTTTTAACTTTTCAAAGAATATACGATATTATAGATAAAGGTATAAGTTTCATTACATTATTTTGTGTTAAATAATTTCTTTTAAAGAAAATGAGGAATTATACCTATTCAGTGACTGTTTTAATGCACTTTGCCTTTGTGATGTAATTTGATGATTGACTTAGTGTTGGAAGTTTGAATCTCTTGATTTATTTTTAGGTCAGCAATGAATATTCTTTGACTTTATGCACCGACTTTATAGATTTTCTGATAAGATTGTGTGAATTATTACGTTGTTTCATAATGATCTCTCTTAATTTTGGAATTACCAATGAATGCTTTTCATTATAAGTTTCTTATAGTATAGTTGTTTTTAAAGATGACATATTTGATGACTTGAATTTAATATTATACATTATGCTAAAAATTATAGAAATTGAATGAGGAAAATATTATACTCTTAACTTCATATTTTGTTATCTTTGTGTATACTAATAGACTGTTAAATATTACCAGTAAAAAATTTCTTAAGGTTTTAAAAGAACTCCAGCAAATTCCAATGCTAATTTTTAAAATTATTTTGATATCCAAAACTATATAGATTACATACCTATCCTAAGAAAAATTGACTTTAAGCCATTCATTCTATAATTTTGTTCTGTTTAGAACATGTGTAAGTGATAAATTTATTTTTAGGTTAAAATATAAAATACAACCCCCTTGTACTTTGATAAAATTGTAAACTATACCCTTATATTTTTCTTCTTCATATTTTATACGCCTGCACTTTGACTAAATTATAAAATATACCACTCCGTGACGTTTTTTTGGTTTAATTTAACAGAAAAATTAACTCTATCCATTTCCATCTATTTCCCTCAATTTTCTCTATTATTGCCCTATATTTTCTCTCATTTTCACTTTCAACACATTTTCTAGATTAGATTTTTTTGCTTTCCTTTAATGGTTTTTTTTTGCTTTATTCTTAAAAAAATACTCTTTATTCTTAAAACATCTGCTTCATTCATACTGTAATGATTTTTTTGTTTTATTCTTAAAAAATCTACTTCATTCATATGATTAAAAATATAATCCTTATTACTTGGAGGTTTTTTTGTGGGTAATTCTACTTACAAGTTACTTTTATTTTAGATCATTGCAATCCTAGATAATTTTGTGAGAGAGTTTTTATATTTTTAATTCATTTTTACTCTAATTTTATAATTTATTCATTGTCTCTCCATTTTTTTTTTCAAATTATGTAAAAAGGCTCTTCATTTTTAATGACATTTTCTATAGGATTTGACTGAATTTGACTCTCAAAAAAAATCCACGATAGGTAGTGAAGATTGTTACATGGAAAATGTAATTCAAACCTTTTATTCATTTTTTAAATTTTTTATTGAACTGAAACTAAAGTCTCAATAATTTCCTATTAAAAATAAATTAAAAATATATTATTCATATGATTGGAAAAAATAAAAAATATAACTTAGTTTATTGAACTTTTATAACAAAAAAAATTTTAGTAGTAAATTTTTTTATGATGAACTATTTTTTGAGTAGCAGATATTTTATAGAATGAAGGAGATTTTTTTAAGAATGAAGAAAAATTCGTTACAATATGAATGAAGCTGATTTTTTAAGAATAAAGCAAACAAAAAATCATTAAAGGAAAGTGAAAAAATCAGATCTGAAAAATGTATTGGAAGTGAAAATGATAAAAACACTAGCCCCACTCAGTTCATAATGAGAATATTTCAATCTTTTTTAATTCCATGTATTATTCTCATCTCACTCATCTCATTATGCGCATCACATAAAGGAGGAGCCGTATGAGATGAAAAAGGGAAACTGATGAAAATGGAGGAAAATAATGGAGGAAATTGAGGGAAATGGATGAAGTTAATTTTTCTGTTAAATTTAACTAAAAACGTCACAGATGAGTATATTTTGTAGTTTAGTCAAAGTGCAGAGGTATAAAAATATGAAAAAAAATATAGGGGTATAATTTACAGTTTGATCAAAGTTCAGAAGTGTATTTTACGTTTTAACCTTTTTTATTTAATAAAATCCATTCAATTATACTAGTTGGGGAAAGGCTATTGCATCCACAAATTTTAACAAAATGAAATAAAATTTAAAAGGAAGTATCAATACACAGAATTCATTATAAACATGAGTAAATTAAGACAAATTTCAACAACTAATAATGAAAACCTAAAAGTAGTTCCTGTGAACATGAAAACTTATCCTTACTCTTACAAAGAACATGTACATCCATAACTACTTTATTTAAAATAATGCCACGTGCATTTATTTCTCCATTTTCGGTATCTTTAATCTCCTTCCATAGCCTTTATGATGAATTTGACTTGATTTATCAACTTTGTAAATTTCTTGAGCGACAATATTCGTTCGTCCCGATCATTTTCTCCTTTCTTGTCCATGCGAACTAAGAATTTGTATTCCTTTCCTTCTGTCAAAATCAGATCATTATAGTGTTCCACATTTTCTTTTTCAGCAACTACAACAAAGATAATTTCCAATTCAATAACAAAAATAATAGCATACAAATTATATTACAAAATTAAAATTAAAATTACCGTGAATAATTTTTTTGAAAATTCAAAAACATTATAGTCAAACAAATATTCGGCGGGGTCAAACATTGTAATATTAACTTCAATACATGAAACAAACGCCCTCAACAAATATTTTCTTGTGAATGAAACATTGTCTGTCGTTGCATTGAAAATAAAATGATGTAAACTTATTTACATGGGGGTAAACTCTTCCATTACACTCTGTGCAGTTTTCAAACCAAGGAATTTCCTTGTCTCGGATACTAGTTATTATTTTTCCAACAAAGACACACATTGGTTTATAAACTTTGTCTGCAATAATTTCTTCTCAGCTTACGATTGGGGCCTCAATTAGCCATTCAGATGGAGCAATAACCTTTTAAATGTCTTGGTTAGCATAAGAGTAGAAAGTTTTTCCCCATAAAGTAATGATAGATTAATCCACACATACATGTTTCCTAAACGGGTAGGTTCTTCTATTGGTGGATTAATAGTTATCACAGTTGTTGCGGATGTTGATAAAATAATTTCATCTGTAAATTTGAGAATGAGAAAGAAAACTGTAAACAATTTTTAAATACCTTCGAAACATATAGTACAAATGTTTGTAGCAACAATTATAGGATTGTCTTGTAGAGAAGCCTCTAGTCCAGACCCCTCGTTCACATCCAATCACCCCATAAAGTAAGTCTTATCATTGTTGACCTAGAAATGATCATATATGTAAGATTAGTAGTTCATGATAAATAATATATGAGAGAAACATTATAAATGTAATATGTTATTACTGATTGTTCAGAAGAAAGAATATTCCTCTTCTTTTTAATTCTCTCTCCATTTTCATGCATATGAATGTTGAAGGTGGGTTTCACACTGATCACAACTCCTAATATATTTATAGACAATACAAATTAGTTAGTGCATTCATAGTTACAGTGATATTAAAAGTTGTCAAATTAGATTTAGTACCTTTGACTTTCTTTAAATCGACAAAATCATTGACATGGATGAAGTCCACAAAATAATTAGTTGTATAGCATGAATATGTAATCTTGTCTATCATCTCAATTTCACTATTCTATGTCAAAGACAATTCTAACTCTTCATGCACGTTGATGTAGTTTGTATTCATGGACCTTATGTTTCTGTTCTTTATTACAGATTTGTTTCCCCTTTGAATCAAAGATCCAAAATTTTCAATGGCCTCTTTGTATAAAGTGCATTGGATCTTCTGACCCTGATTATATTTGAAGAGATTTAGCATCAAATAATGATAAATAAAGAGGAATATAGTCGTTGGGATTGAATCAATGTCTCTGAGAATCAACTTCATTATATTAACATCTCCTTTATTTTGCTGGTATGTTTCCGCTGTGCTCTTTCTTAAAACTTTGACTTTAATAATCTATTCTTTTTGGTATGCTAATAAGTTTTTTATCAATGCAGTATCCATACTTCAATTTTCTGGATTCGTCAAACAGGCTTAGAGTTCCTGTTAGGCTGTTATGTCTCTAATTTTTTGTGGTGGCTAACTGAGAAAAGTTGTAACTGCTCGCAATCACATTTTTTTAGTCATCGCAATAAAAATAACTATTGTGTCATCACACCATAAAAATAATCACGACTACAAAAAAAGGGTTAGATGATGGGTAAAACTTGTCATTATAACTTTATATTGACGGCTGACGGATTGTCATATACCAGACTGTCATCTTTAGTCATTTAAAAAAATCATTATAAAAAGGGTACAATGATGGAGAATTTCCGTCATTGTAGATACCGCGAAAAGTAGATAGATGACGAAAAATTCCCGTCATCGTAGGTACCGTGAAAAGTAGATAGATGATAAAAAAATCTACATCATCTTAGTCCTCGTAAAAATCATATAGATGACGGGGAATCCTCGTCATTAAAAGTACCCTAACTCTTTAAAAAAGCTATCATGGAAAGGCATTGCCTTCTCGTGACAGCCCTTCAACATGTTCCAACATTTTTCTTGCAGAGAAGTTGATAAATCACTATTGACATGCACTTAGATTTTTAATCACTGTTAAAAAGTCTTAAGAAGGATAATGACCTAAAGAAAGATAGCTTAATAACTAGACGCCTATATCATTATTAATATAATCAAAATCAAGCATGATACATGTGACAAGTTAAAGAACAATATACTAAATAGTTGGGGAAAAGCTAAGTTGCTAACTATAAACTTTAAACACAGAAATGAAGTAAGAAATTGCCGATGATATTTTTTCCAGGAGAAATGAAGGCAGGCACACCATGATATAATGATGTTGATATTGATAAAGACTAGATCATGTCTAGTCCTCATGAATAATTAATCAGAAGAAGGTAACAATACCTTTTTTATTATTGACAGAAACTCATCTAAAAGTTCACATACCGATCAAACATGCTCTATAGTATACACAAATTCAAACAAGCTCACATACTTTCAAAACATACGACAAAGAGTCTTCACAATCTATCAACCTATCAAACCTATAAAAATATCGAGCATAAAAGAACCCATAAAAATCAAAAAGCGTGTAATTAAACTCACTATCATGCCCAATCATCAATTCTAACTGAATCTGTCAGCGTGTGACAATTGATTAATCCTTTTATAATCTATAAATATCCCACAATAGAGACCTCCCAAATCTTTAGACGATAGATCCAATTGCGTCCGCCATTCAAATTAAATGTCTTTAATCAGAATGGTGAATAATAAGTTTCACTATATCTAAATAATCTTATTAATAAACTAATAGGAATATCATTCAATGTAAATTTGACTTTAATAAGAATGGTTAATACGTTTTACAACTTATGTGAAATGAGAAATTATAGATTGAATTCTTTCTTCCTTTCTTTTCTCTTCTTTTGCAATGACAAAACTTAAACCCATACGATTTTGTTAAAGATCATCAGAGCATGAAGTCTTAATACATAAACTCTCAAATTACTAGATTATCAAAGAAATTGTGCAAAATTATGCGCATGGATGTTGTTCATCAATAAAGCCAGACATAGAATCATAAATCAACCAATAAAACATATAATGAACAATGTTGCCACAAAAAATAGACTGAATAAATCACAACTCATGATAAAAAGAAAAGGCAGAAAGAGAGAAAACTCACACGATTATTGTATATTTATACATTACAAGTTAAACATCATAACATGTATGTTCAATGTTTAGCTCATCAATTATAACCATTAAAGTAGATTTTTTACAATCTAAAATCCAATTCACAACTTTAAAACATGTTGTCCAAGCATAAAACTACCAGTATAGAAAAATAAATGAGCTTAACCTTTCAGGCGGCGTAAGCTAGGGCAGAGAGAGAGAGAGAGAGATAGATAGATAGAGAGAGAGAGAGAGAGTGTGTGTGTGTGTGTGTTACATTCAAATTTCTGGTCAAGATCCTGCACAAATTAAGAAAATAGAGAATTTCAATTCAAGTTCCTTATATAAGAACAACAATAGAATCATGGAAAAATTAAATTTTCAATATCAGAAGATATCACATTGAGAAATTGAAAATATTGAGTGTTCCAACAGAGAACCTCCAACAAAACCGTGAAAAAACAATAAATTTGTGACTACAATTGATCTTTCTACGCACAAGAAACATAACAGTAAGCAGAAAATGAACAGATAAATATCATACAAAAATTCAAAAACTCTTTCCTTCACAGAAGAACCAACCTAGAAGTTCAAGAACAACATTAATAAAAAAGTAGATGACTAAAATACTAACCGATAATAAGAAGAACTTAATTAACAAAGAGCTAGCTTGAGTATCTTTTAAGTATGCCATCCGTACAAAACAAAATAAAAAACAATAACTGTTCAAAGCACAACCCATGAACTCTTTCCCAAAGATTGAAAAGTGTTAACATATATCACCTAAACTGAAGGTCAGAGATATTTTTAATAACTCAATTTCAAAGAATAGCGAAATTCACCTGCGACCCACCAAACGAACTGATCGGACAAATCGACAACAAAAAATAATCAAAATAACAGAGCTTTATTGATTCCCAGAAAAGAATATTGCCTCAAAACACAACTAAATTTCGAGAACAACAAAGCGGTTGAGGTTAATACTGAGAAATGGGATAAACCTCATAGTTGATTCAGGAAAAAAAATCCACAAATGCTCTATAAATTTCTTAACCCAAAAAATGAGCGAGAGAGAGAGAGAGAGAGAGAGAGAGAGAGTGTGTGTGTGTGTGTGTGTGTGTGTGTGTGAGAGAGAGAGAGAGAGAGAGAGAGAGAGAGTTTGAGAGCTCATGTTTTTTTAGATAAAGAGAGATCAAGAAGAGAACAGAGGCATGAGAGAACAAACTCTAGGTTCTCTGATACCCATTCTCTTTGCTAAATAGAGGCTGAGGATGAAGACATACACAAATAAAAAACACATTGTAAAGAGTAGAACCTCATCATCGAACCCCATCGTTGAAGCTCGCCTTGGAGCTTGCCTGGAAGCCGACGTGAAGCTCACCTAGCACGCGGTCTTCTCTTCCGAATCACCACTTGCCGCTAGCAAAGAGAAAATAGACTGTGAAGAGTAAAACTAGGGTTTAAGATGGATTAAATATGATGGTACTTCTGTAAATAAAATGAATTTTGGGTAGTTAATAAAATGACATGTTTTTTTTCATTGTCATTATAAGAAGTTATAATGATAGTCCAAAAATTAGTTATCATAGTAGAGAATACATTGATGACAGCTAATTTTTGAGCTGTCATCAATGCCCTCATTACCCCACCCTAATTATTTTTCATTGACAGATTTTAGATAGCTGTCATTGTATCGTAAATGTAGCTGTCATCTAAAGCCAAAATTGTTCGTTTCTTTATCTTCCGTTAAATCAAACTCAAATTGACTCGAGGTTGAAGCCTATGTTTATCCATGCATGTTTCTTTGTCTTCGGTCAAATCGAACTTGAATTGAGTCGAGGTCGAAGTATGTGTCTATCGAGGTCCATTGCCCAAATCAATCGAGGTTTCTATTATCCTTATCCATATAGTATTTTCTCATACCAGTAAAAATATTTATCTACACCTTCGAACACTTTCAAAGTTTAGAAGCCTGAACAAATGGGAGCTGCTGTAGGTACCATATTTTATCTGATCTAATACTTTGAATATGCACACTTTTCTTTATTGGCCCATATACTAGTCTATGACTATATAAAATCTAATTTCTAAAATAGAAAAATAGCGTAAGAACTAAAAATAAGAAAGAGTCCAAGGACTACAAAAATAAGAATGAGCATAAGGATTAAAAGCAAAAAGGAAAACCTTAATTTTGCCTAAAAATATGGAAGAGGTCTTCACTTGAAGAGTGCTCTTTTGGAGAGACAAAGAGAGGAGGTATTTTTTTGGAGAGAATGGGAAGATGTAATTTTAGAGAGAGAAAATGAGGAGTAGAAGATATTTTCTTAAAGAGAATAAAAGAGAAAGGAAAGGAAGAATATCATCTATTGATGTTCATCTTCTTTCATTCGTTTTCTTAAATAAAATTAAATTTCTTGCAACTTAGCTATAAAAATATATTATTCATTATTTTTCATCATTTCTCATTTATACTTATGTAGTGTATATTTATTTTCTTTTCATAAGTGAAAGTGGAATTATTTATTTATTCTTCTTCATTTTTTACTCTTAGTCTTGAGTTTTATTATAATACATTGATAATTTTCTCACAAATTTAATATCGAGATATACTTTATCATCAACTCAATAAATGAGAATGAGGATAAAGTTTTTAGACGGTGCTCAATCAATTCAATGTGAAATCAACCATTTAATATGTTGAAAGTGTACTCTTCGTGCAAAAAATTCCTGTGAAATTTATCATATATAAAAAATACATAAAATACCATGTAGAGAGTTAAACATCTATATAGATAAAATTATGCAAAAATCTTTGAATCTCGGATTTTTTAATATTATCACGAGTTGAGTTTTTTAGATCATATCATCATTTTTGTGACGTTCGATTTAAATAGTTACCGTCTATAATTCTTCTTTTACTATTTGAATAGCAATAATTGAAGTTAATGAAATAATAGTAACAAAGGGTATACTTATACCAAAAAAAGATATTTTATTTTGAGGTTTTATAATCATTTTTTTTCATGACATTCGATTTAACTAATTACCGTCCATAATTTATCTTTTATTATTTTAATAAGAATGATCGAAGAAAGAAAATAATGATAGCTAGTAGATATTACTCCAAAAAAGAGATATACTCATACCTACAATTAAGAAATAAAAAATACAAATAAAAAATGAAAAATTGAACATTATGGAGGGGCACAAGTTCTGATTTTGTTTTTCTTTTAATTTTCTTTTGATTTATGATATAGTATTTGTTTTACACTTTATCTTACATGTCTTACTTTCCACACATGCTTTACATGTGATCTCCATTTTTTTACATTTCTTCTACTTTGACATCCTACAACCATTTATCATTCTAACTTTTCTTCTATTCATCTATTTTTTCTTTCTTTTTTTATATGTAGTTATTACTATTTGTTTTCCTTTACATCTTTATTTATGTAGCACTCTTATATTACTATGTTTAAAATGTGATTCCTACCTCATTCACTTATATCAGCATGTATATGTATGTGATTCATATCTCATTCACTTAAAACAATATATATATATGTGTGTGTGTAATTTATATATATGTATATAAATGGGTCATAATAATAACATGCATATTAAAAAAATCATATTTTCTTTATCAATTAGTTTTTCACTAAAAACTTCATGACGGACTTTGAGATTTTTGAGATATTAAACTTCTCGAACTACTGGGGTGATGATATATTTTTAAAATATCAAGAATAACTCCAATAATGCTTTGATTTTAAAAAAATTAAAAATAAAAAAAGAATTAACTTTCAATAGTCTTTGTACCATCCATTAAATGTCTTTATTTTATTTCATATTATGATACAAAATATACCTAATGGGACATTCAAACATAAATTATTTCACTTATTTATTTATTTTTTAAATACAATTTAGATAGCGTTTGATAAACTATGGTAACCATTTTAATAATGGATGTTGTGGGGTGCTAATACATTTCTCACACACAAATGTATTTCGATCCAACTTTGAATTTTCGTAGACTAAAATTATTGTTTTTAAAATTAGGTGACAAATCACGCCTTAAAATGACTGGTGGTGACTCTAATTTAATCTTTTAAAATAATATTTTTTCAATCGTCCCGACACGTTGGAGCAATTGAGTACGGTAAACTACGTATCAATTAAAACAATTGGCTACGTAATGTTTGGACAACAAGTCCAATCCCAAGTGACTATTTGCTCACAAACAAAATCGGCTCCAAAATAACAATCTTCCACACCACACTGGTTAGGCCACTAACAAAATATGCACCAGTAATAACACCTGTTGCACAAGCCATTGAAAGAATCTTTACCCAAATGCTGCAATAAAATGCCCATCTTCATCCTCATGTGAACATTGCTTTTGGCCAACACCATGGCCGTTGCTTTGGCATTCCCATATTTCGGTGTGGTGATGGCCTTTGTTGGGGCAGCGATTAATCATGTTGTTTCTATTATGTTCTCATGTTTGTATATTTGAAGATTTCTGAGAGTAATATAAGGTTGGGGGTTGAGCAAGGAACCATCATTGGTTTAATGTGATTGGTATTTTGATAGGTGGACTTGGTACTTATACTTCTGCCGAAAAAACTGTAAATCATGTTTGATAGTATATTTGGTGGTTTCAGAATACATGTAAAATATAAATTAATAAAAAATATTTTCATTTATGTGTTAAATGTGCATTTTCGTGTCAAGTATGTTGTCATCTCATAATAAAATTTATAGTGAACCGTCTCACCACGAATGACGTGTCAAGATATACATATGACACTCAAAGAGAAGCCGAGGTAGCACCTATATGACACAATAAGACCGATGTAAGATATTGACAAATATGTTTGTAAGGGACGTCGTTCAAATATAGAAGTGATGTACCCAATGATTGCATTTGTAAGGGTCACCTCTAGACTTATCAAGGTCGCACGTCCATTGTTGAGATTAAACCTTAAGTGTTGTGACATGTTTTTGAGCTTAGTGACAAAGACTCGAAGGTTATTCCTTGCCTGAGATTAATTTGGGGACTGTGGTCTAGTATGATTATGATAAGGATATGTTGTACCAAAAGAGGAAAACCTTCTTAAAGGGTATGACCTTCTTAGGCACCTTGGATGTGCCCCTTCTGATAAAAGAGGGTCCAAATGCGTGATGCGCCTCTGCCGGAAAACCCCCCATTGAGCTGCCTGTGAGAAGTCTGAAGGTGAGCAAGCTAGTCTAAAAAGCTTCACCTTTCAGCTTTGTCCTTCTTCAACTATTTTCCTTAATTACCTATCACTTAACAACGTGGCATCGTTTGATTAGTTGCAACAGAAGCATTTTTTTTATTCACTTCAAGGTTTGAATTGCCTTGTTTGATTAGTTACAACAGAAGCATTTGATTGACAATGAAACAATACGTGTCTTTTTTACACGGCAGTATTTGTTATCCTTTCATCATATAACCGTTTTTGTACTTGAGGCATTCCACTTAAAAAGATGTTATTCTACTTCTTGGACTTTGAGATTGTATAATGCACTACTTTTCATGTCATTGAACTGTATATTACACTACTTTTTCACGTCTTAGGACAAACTTAGCAACACTGAAATTACATCTTTCATATTTTACACACTGTTGTTTCGTGTTTATATGTTCACTTGAATGTTAATCAAAGATTAGTCTCATGGTTTAATAAAAGTTATTGTCAATGATTTCCATTTTAACATCTTAAATGGACCTGGATAAATACAAGTTTTGACCTCGACTCAATTTAGGTTTAATTTAACTGTAGATATTCGAAAAGAAAGGGACCTGGATAGGTGTAAGCTTCGACCTTTACTTAATTTTGGTTTGATCTAACCGAGATATTTGAAAGAAAACAGACTTGGATAAACCGAGGCTTTGACCTCTATTGAATTTAGGTTCGATTTAACCAGATATATTTGAAAAGAAATGGACATGGATAGACACAATCTTCGACCTCTACTCAATTAAGGTTTGATTTAACTGAAGAAATTGAAATGATGTTTGATCTGATTTATACAAGCTTCATATGGTAGCAAGAGCTAGACTAATTCATGCTCTAAATGTTGAAAATTCATGTGTAGATTTTGAAAGAATATCTTTAAATGATTAATGCACTTGAATTGTATCAAAACAAGCAATGTGATGTATGTCTATGCATTGTAATTCTTGAATATAAATGCAAAATAGTGCTTTTGGATGCATTCATGCTATGCATGATTGTGAACATTTGTAAAAAAATTATTTGATGATTTTTGAAAGTTGACTTATGTGGTCATATCCACTACCTTTCAAAATAATCACTTGACCTAGGATCGTGGACTCGCAATGAAGTATCAGACATAGTTTGAAGAAAATGATGCATCATTATTCTTTGATTTATGTCCCAATATTCAACTCCATGTCGATGGTGAAAACAAATGAATAATTTCTTCATATTTTGCTTCTTTTTTACACTTCTAATTGTGTAAACCTCCAATCGAGTTCTAGCTTTCGCCATGCACATACAAACTTTTCTTATGGCAACTTTCAGATTTTACCTCACACTCAGAATGTCATTTTCTAGGAGTGTCCAAAATCAAACCAAACCGATAAAACTGAACAAAAAAATGATCGGTTTGATTGGTTCTTTAGACCCTTACGATTCAGTTCGATTCGATTCAGAAAATGTGCAGTTTTTAAACCTAACTGATTTTTGCTACAATTCTTCCTTTTTTGCAAAATGGACTATCTGTCATATCTAAATGAATGACATATAGGAGTTAGGTGCATTCAGGCCATTTGTCATGATTGGATGGCTCCGATGAAGTAAGCAGCCAAACTTTTTTTTTTTTTTACTTTTTGCTTTGTTTTTTTTATATGGGGCGTCAAAATAAAGAACTAGCCGTTTAGATCAATAATTTCTCGGTAGTTGGCAAAAGATCTTTTCGTTATATTCATATTAAGTTGGTGACATGATTGCACATAATGGTCTCCTTCCCAAAATTACCCTCATTTTAAATTTTACGGGGCTAATTACACGATCACTCGTTAAAATTTCATGTCTCACCAAATTATACAATTACTTTTAAAACCTCACAACAGTATCGTCTCATGTTTAATTTTTCAAGATCATATTTATTGTAACTTCTATCTTAAAAAAATAGACGGAGGTTATATCACATTCACGTGATATCTTTCATTGACTTTAGATATTTTTCTACACATGTACATATATACATCAATTAAATACTCTCTCAACCAACTCATTTTCTCCATTATAATTTTAATTCATTTTTAAACCTGCTTTTATACTAATTATCATAATATGTATCCTAAAAATTTGAACTTTTTAAGAAACAACTAAAAATCGTTTGTCTCCTTTGTTTGCTTGCCAAGGAAACAAATTGCATGGCAAACTTAAGTGGGGATAGAGAGAGAGAGTGAGATAGGGGTGCGCACGGGACGGGAGGAGACGTGTTTTGGGCCTTTTTGTCTAGTCCCGATCGGGATGGGATAATTTTTTCAGTCCTGTCCCGTATAGAGAGGAATCCCAAGCGGGACAGGAATGGACGGGATGAGGCTCGGGACGGGTTTTTTCTCATTTTTTTTACTGCAATTTTTGGTTTTTTGGACTATTTTGGACTGAATTAGATTTTTTTTTTGGATTTTAGGCTGTATTGGGCATTTTTAGAGATTTAGACTATGGTATAAAGGTTATAAATCAATTACAGGTTAAAAATAAAAAAAATTAAGGCTAAAATTAAAAAAATACAATGTGTATATATATATCGGGATGGGACGGGACAAAGTCGGGACAAGAACTCTTGTCCCTTGTCCCATCCAGTCCCGCACGACACAAAAATTTTACGTCCCGTCCCGTCCTGCTCGGTTCGGGATGATTTTTGATCATGAGACAGTTTTGTCGGGACGCTTGCACACCCCTACAGTGAAACTTTAATTGACGGACATTTGTCAACGGATAAAAAATTATCTAAAAGCTCATGAAAGAGATCATGTTTTGGCACGTGATATCACTTCACCTATTTTTTTTTTGGATGGGATTCACAGTACGAAGTGTTCTTTAAAAAATCAAATATGAAGGGGTACTACTGTAATGTTTTAGAAATAATGGTGTAACTTGGTATAGGTGTGAGAGGTCAGGGTGGAATTTAAGAGAGTTCTTGGAATCCCTTTTGACTACTACATGTACATCATATTCAAATCTAAATATGTTTGATCGATTCTCACACATGAACAACACGTAATGAAGCCATTCATAGACATAACGTGAAGCGTTTTGGCATGAGAGAAGCTTTTTGTTGAAGGCTGAGGTAAAACAAGTGAAATAAGGATATTTTTTTTTGTTTTCTAAATTTATTTCCATCTAATTTTAAATTCAATACTGTTATGACATGGCAAGTTGCCTTTCTTATTCTCAACATTAATTTATATTTTACATTATTCTGAACAATCGATCGTTTCTATATTGAAAATGAAGATTGCAAAATCTTTCTTTAAAAAGCATTATTCAAGTTGTCAAGATAACTAAAGCAAAATCTTTCTTTATTCGACCAATCCGCCATATCTAGGTATAATTAGAAATACACCCATAAGAACAAAAATAAGAAGAGAAATATTACAAATCAGCCCAAGAAACGGCTCAAATATTACGATTCAGAGATTCAACAAGCGAAATCAGTTGCGATTTCCACCGAAATTAGTTCAGAGATTCAACGAGCCCCAAAAAATGAACATCACTACTGATTTTAAAGAGCCCCAAAAAATGAGCAAATAATAAATCCTATAGATTCAAAGATAATATAAAAGAAGAAGAAGATCTCACATTCAAGGATGAAGATGGGTCAATTTCAATGAGAGAGAGGCTTCGAAAACCCCCATTCCCAGTTATGTGTAAAACCAAAAGTCCTCCATCATAGCTCATGTACGAAGCTCTGCATCAAGAGAAACTTCACGAAAGAGAAAGGGAAATCAAAGGAGTAATCAAATGACTATGAAGAGGGGGGGGTGAGGGAGACGAGAGATGAGAGGGAGGTGAGGAAGATGAGAGATTCCAAACTTTTTTTCATTAAAACGGCGTCGTTCTACCTTCAACACGGAAGACAAAATGACATCGTTCGGGTTAGGGGTTATTTTAGGTTTATTTGGATAAATGCATAATTTCCATTTTTACTAAGAAATTTTAGACCATTTTTTAAAAATTTAGAATTTTATCCTCATGTCCCATTAAATCAAACAAACTTCATTGTTCTTACTCTTCCCAAGACGTTTACACATTAAGTAGGATTAGACGTTTCTTTCTCTTCTCTCTTCTCTCTCTTCTCTCATCTCTCTCTCTCTCTCACGTTCTCCTCTCTTTTACTTCGCTTCTCCTCACGATCTGCTCTTTCTACTTTTAGAGCTAAGGAAGAGGAAGTTGAGAGGATGAAGATGAAGGTTAGAGAGAAGGTTCAAGCTCTCTTTGGTCATAAAATAGGTAACTCTGTCTACTCTCTATTTTTTCTGACCGAGACCAGATGCTTGTCCGTACATGCTTGGGCAGCCAAGGAGCAAACCATGAAGAAGCCATTGATTTTGAACCAAATAATGATTCACTATCCGATGATGAGAATCCTCCGGAGCTTGAATATGATTAAATCGAAGTTGAACTGAAAAACAGAGAATCTTGGTCATGGTCGTTCAACGATTTTCTGTCAAATTCTTTGAGAAACTGTCTTCTTTGGGTGTTAACTTTTTCATTAACCTTATTCTCCATCCATTTGTCGATCAGACTATCTCGTCGGTAGTTTCCCATATCTCTTCTCCCTCTCTAATAGCTCTGTAGCTTCTGCCATTAGGGTTGCTCTGTTTCTTCGCTATTGTTTCTCTGTAAAACCTCAGTTCCCCGCTTCTCTATTCCCCGTCGTCAATGGATCGATAAATCTCATCGAGAAGAGTGAAAGAAAATGATGGGTTTTTATGAGATTGCATGTTTCTCAATGCTTGTATTGTAGATATGTAGATAAGTACACTAAACTTCCTAGTGGAGTTTTTGAGTTTTGTTATATATTGCAAACTTGAGAAAATATATGAAAAAATCTTAATTTTTGATCTTTGGTATTTGTTTTTATTAATTTGATAAATACAATAAGCTTGTTGTTGCTCACTAACAGGAGACAAAAATGACTAATTGAAAGGGTCAAGTAGTATTTTTTGACTACTTGAACTCTTCAAGTAATCACATCACTACTACAATTTTTACCTTAGATGACGGTAAAGATCGGTCATTATAACCCTATAATGACGGATGATTGCCTGTCATCTACCGGGCTATCATTTTGACTCTTTTTTTAAAAAAATCGTCATAATAGGGTGCCGCGAAAATCAATTAGATAATGGGAAATTTCCGTCATCATAGGTTCCATCAAAAGTTATTAGATGATGAGGAGTTTCCATCATTATAGGTGCTGCCGAAATCTATTAGATGACGGGGAATCCCCGACATCATAGGTGCCGCAAAAAATATTTAATTACCTTCTCATGATAGATTTTTTATATACATTAATGTCAAAATAACTTTTAATCAACACCTATAACAAGCTTTTTTTTATAAAGGTTCAACATGTTGCAGAAAAAGACGTGTGAGGTACAACACTAACCAAATGATTGCATAAAAAGATTTCAAATCTTGACAAATGATGGTTTTATAAAAGTTGAAATACAAAACTTTATAAATTTTCTCAGGTTGACACAATAACATCAAAGATATTATAATAAATTTTAAAAAGTACCTAACTTTTCCTAATAGCTACCTTCTCAGCAAGAATATAACATTGACCATCTAGTTTGGCATCTCTAGTTGCAAAGCGAGCCATTAGCATATATGCAGACATTCCAACACTAGCAGTACATACCGTAGTCTTAAAAATCCCCCTCTAAGTCTGACATCTAGAAAACTTCATCACAGCTTACAGCCTGCATATAACAATGATGAGAATCTCAATATTAGCAACTTAAAATTAACTCCTCCAAGAGAAGTGTAGTGATCTAACATGCACTTTATTGCAATGCTTATGCAATAAATTATAGACCTGATCAGTTACCTACAAAATGCCCAACGCACGGTGTATCAACAGAGAAGAAATATTTGTAATATATTGCAACAAAATTTAAATGCTCATATACAGGTAATATCTGATAACTTACCTCATCATAAACTTCAAAGGTGTCTGGTAAAATAACAAGGCGGGGATAAAGAGTTTTAGCATCTCTAACAAATATTCTTACCTTAACCCCTAAGGGATACAAGGGGAAGGGCGAGATAATGAGAAAACCCTTCAGCACATTATCAAAACCCTTCACTTGCATAAATAAAGTTAATACAAGAAAAACCTACCATAATCTCAAGTAGGGTAGTTTGCAAACGAAATTCCAGTTGTTCCTTTTGGATTGACTGAATGACACACAGCTTCATGCTTATTCTTTAGTTCAGGTTGGTTACTAATAACCACTGAGGCAAAAAAATAGTAATGAGAACATAGGCGATAGAGATGAAGTAAATTAAAAAATAGTCCTATTAACCACTGAAACTAACAAAACATACTGGAGTAAATTAAAAAAAAGCACCAATATTTAAATGAGAACAGAGGTGACGATTAGTATAATCAGGTAACCAAAGCTTACTTGGGTCAAAATAAGATAATGAAACACTGCATCAGACTAGCAAATTTAACACAACAAAATTAAGCTGAAGTATGAGTCAACATAGGCAATCCAAATGTAACCTGTCAAAGACTACCATATTCAATATTTGTTGATAACTTCTGTTCAAACCGAAGAAAGAATTGTAAAGAGAAATAAGTTGTTCTTTGCCATCCTATTATACTTATTAGTATATTCAGGGAATCAAAGCTTCATTAGGTCAAAATAAGATAATGAAACACTACATCAGACTAATAAAATTCAACACAATAAAAATAAGTTGAAGTATGAGAGAACATAGGCAATCCAAATGTAATTTGTCAAAAACTACCATATTCAAGAAACACAAAAAGGTAAATGGATAGCAAAACTAGAATGACAAACATTATATGCAGAAATGCAAACTAGAATAATAATATTTTTCGGCCAACTATGTGTAAATGTTTGAGGAAGAATAACTTAAAATGTAAGTAGAATTTTTCAAAGAGAAAATCTGTGAGACGATAAATTCTATACCAAATACGGTTTACCAATTAGAGTCACTTACCGTTTGGTCAATTGTGGTTGTAAAAACAGTGGGCGTGCCTCTATAATATAATATATGAGACAAAAAAGTTAGAAACTTGATAATTTATAACTAAACATTGTTCGAGCAAATAATGTAACATACAAAAATTACAAAGCAAAGAACATATCCAGTATTGGCTTCCTCCTCGCCAACCACCAAATATAGTTATATTGTGCTAGCTGTGCTTACAGACCTGCAAAGGCATAGCCTGGAAATAACGAAGGCAGAGACTTCTAACAAGGTAATAGCTGACAAATAAACACCTTTTTGCAAGGATATAGAAGAGTACTTCCTGTACCGAAGCTTAAGGTCCGTAAATCAAAATATTCAAAACCCTAAAACAAAACTTAAAATAAAGGGAAAGGTTTTGGGGAAATCAGGCAGAGAGAGAGGGTTGGGCAAGATTTAACACAAATCAAGAGAAACTCGGAAAGATTTAACACAAAGCATAATGATAGAGTATATGAGAGAAAGAAAGAAGAGAGACCAACAAGATCTTCAGGACGACAACCTTGCTCGACTCACAATGGATGCTTGCCGTGGAAGATCATCGTGAAGCTCGCCTAGCGCACGATATACTTTCGAATTTGTCGCTCGCCTCTTGCTTCTATCAAAGAGAGAATACAAAAGAGTAAAGTTAGGGTTTGAGGTTGATTAAATAGGATGGTAATTTCGTAAATAAAATGAACTTAGTAATTTTTTTTCCTACTAGACTGCTACATTAAAGGGTTATTATGACAGCTAATTGAACAAAATGATTACTTGAAGGATTCAAGTAGTCATAAAATACTACTTGAACCCTTTAAGTACTTACATGTTCTCTGTATAAACTGGTGGCAACAAACAATTTGACTACTTGAAGGGTTTAAGTAATATTTTTTGACTACTTGATTCCTTCAAGTAGTCAAACGCTCTCTGTATAAATCACTGTATGAAATAAAATGACTATTTGAAGTGTTCAAGTAGTTTTTTTACTACTTGAGCCATTTAAGTAGTCATTTTTGTCTCACATAATGATTTATCCGGAGAGTGTGTATCTATTTGACTGGTTCAAGTAGGCAAAAACTACAACTTGAACCCTTCAAATAGTCCTCAAATATATGCAATTTGCATTAGTCTGCTTTACTAACCAAAACAAATAACTATAAAAATATATACAATATTTATATAAAATTCATACAATATACATACAAAATATATTGATAAAATACATACAATGTACATACATGACTCATGTGTCATCCCTACTAAGCTAAACTACAAGCAATTACTACAATTATAAATGCTCAACATATAATGTAAACATGATTTTTTTTTCAAAGTGTGATATACTCTCCAATGTCTGTATCCTAATATCCATGCGTTTGAGCTCATCCTTAAGTTCTTTTAAATCATTATCATCGCTACTAACTTCATTTGTTTCATCAAGAGGGTTGTACCAACTAAAATATCCACACTTGTTCTACTTGCAACAATCATATAATCTATTTTTGCTTCGATCTGACTCTGATAGCTTCACAACAGCCTTTCTCCCGCAAGTACATATTCTATTAACAAATCTCAAACCTACTTGTGCAAAACCATTGGCACTAGAACTTGGCATTCTGCAGAAACAAGTATAGGAACATAATATGTCCTTCTAGGCAAATAAGAAACCTATTTAATCAGAAATTCATTTGAAATTTTACATTACTTGAAGGGTTCAAGTAGTCAGATATAACTACTTGAACCATTCATATAATTGTTTGTTTAATGTATTACTTATTACTGCAACAATGGCTACTTGAGGGGTTCAAATAGTTATAAAAACTACTTGAACTTTTCAAATACTTATTGTTGTAATCAAAATGACTACTTGAAGTGTTCAAGTAGTTCTTGAAAACTACTTGAACCGTTCAAGTAGTCAATAGATTCATATGATTATTACAAGCATCTATCACAAACATCAAACAATCTAGACACACAGAAGGTTGTAATCATCAAGAGGGACAATCTAATCCTAAAAGATTTTCAACTAACCCCTAAACAAAAAGTCCTGATTTTTAAACCTAGAAAATTTTCCCCAACTTCAAGCAAGAAGAACAAAAGAAATAGTAACAACACTTTAAAATCCTTTGTGTCCAAAAAAATGAAAGAATGTGTACCCGAGTTTTTTGGTTGGATCTCACTTAAAAAATAGGGTTACAGGGTTTAGAAGAAGTAGAAGAAGAAGAAGTCAAGAAGAAGAAGAATGGAGTTTTGTTGAAAAATAGTGAACCTAGGGACAAAGGAGTGCTTGGAGTGTGGGGGAGTGGACATATGTTGATGTGATTTTTGCATGGGGAAGAGAAATAAATGATGAGAAAAGAGAGAGTTAAGTTGAGTTGATGTTGATTGTGGTGGGTTATAGATGTAAAATTCTGAATTTTGAGAAATGTGTATAAAAATCCTTCAACAATGTGGAAAGAGCGTGGAATTGCAAATAACCCGTTATTTTACCCCCTAATTCATGCGGGTCTGCTCTAATCGCAGAACCATCCATATAGAAGCAAAATTTACTGTCTAAAAAACCGCCGATAAAAACAAAAATAACTGCTGTTAATTCCCGGCGGTTAGAAAACCACCGAAAAATTTCAAAAATTCTTTCCTTTTACTGGGAGAAAATAAACCGCAGGGAAAAGTCAGTTTGCAGTAGTGATCGAATATACTATCAAACATGATTTACAATATCTTTGACAAATATACGTACAAATTCCTCCCATGAAAATACCAATAACGATTAACCAATGATGATCCATTATTCAACTCCGAACCTATTATATCGCTCAGAAATATTCAGATAATACAAACATGGAAACATAATAGAAACAAACACAATTAATCACTGCCCCAACAAAGGCCATCCCCACTCCAAAATATGGGAATGCTAAAGCAACGGCCATGGTGGTGGCCAAAAGCAATGTCCTCATGAGGATGACGATGGGCTCTTTATTGCAGCATTCAGGCAAGCTTCCTTCAATGGCTTCCGCCTTTGAACCAAAGGAACAACCTTTCTTACGACTTGCTTCAATGAAC
Source organism: Datisca glomerata (assembly GCA_003255025.1). Taxonomy (NCBI): domain Eukaryota; kingdom Viridiplantae; phylum Streptophyta; class Magnoliopsida; order Cucurbitales; family Datiscaceae; genus Datisca; species Datisca glomerata. Next base: position 619,268 of record QANY01006035.1, read on the forward strand.
TCAATGCTTTGCTAGGTTACTAAAATCTCTCATTTTTAAAGTACACAAGCATAATTAAGCTTAAATATTTAAGATTTGTCTATGATTTGTATGTGACATGTTTCCCTTTGTCCAAATTCTGAAATCAAGCTAATATCAATCTTATGTACGCTATCTCGAGCAGGGTGGATAAGCATTGTTTTTTTACTATCACTGGCAAGTATGACTTGTTACACTTGCATCCATTTGAAACCATGTTTGAAACCTGATCATAAAAACCTACCCAGACATTGGCTGGCACGAGTTTGGACGTAAAAAAAAGACTATCATATCGATTTTTGTGCACCTAGAGCTCTTTCTAGTCACGACCAAATTCCTAATAAAGGAAGGAGCAATCTGCACAAGTTATTTCCAGACGTCGGAAGGAGATAATTTGCACAAATTGGATTTAAACCTAATACCCTATCTTTAGAGAAAATGTGTGATTAACACAAGGTTATGTCAATAGTTATAACAATTATCTCCTTACGGATTCCTATAACGGAGGGAGATAATATGCACAAGTTATTCTCGGACGTTAGAAGGAGACAATTGTTATTATTATGACTGACGTAGCTCTGTATTAATCACACATCTCCTCTAAAAGATAAGATAGGATCATAGGTTTAAATCCAATTTGTGCAGATTGTCTCCTTAGAATAACTTATATAGACTGTCAACTTGTATTATTTGAAATCCATTCTAGACTAGAAAGAGCTCTAGGCGCATAAAAATCAATATGATCGTCTTTCCTTTACAGCCAAACACGTGCCAGTCAATGTCTAGGCAGGTTCTTATGGTCGGGTTCGGTCCAAACCTCGTTTTAGTAGGAAGCAAGTTAGAAGTCACACTTGTCATTGACAGTAAAAGGGCAATGTCTACCCACACCCAACTCAAGATAGTGTATATGGGATGTTTAAGCTTAATTAGGTTCGTGTACTTCGAAAATGAGAGATTTTAGTTAGTAGATAAATCATTGAGTCCACTGAAGCAAGTCCTAAGAAAGGTTGTTACTTTGGTTTTGAACGGCAAAAAGATCGGTTTTCTCCGCCATAGTTGTTGCCTCCGTGACCATTTTCGGGACTAGTGGCAGTGATTGAAAGATAAATATCAGACCGATATGGAATAAAGAAATTGATCAAATAGAAAGCATAAGCTAATATGCAGAATCTATCTGGTGAAGAATATAGGAGATAGAACAATGTATAATATGGCATTACGAAATGACCAGTTTGATTATAGAACACGTGATTTTACAATGCCTGCTACATGGGGAACTACAGATAAATGTATAATGTCAATGACTCTGTGAAAGAGGTAGAAGTGGTCCTGTAGTAGACTAAATTGTGAAGGAAAATGTAATTTACTTCTGACGGGTTTATGGTAAATATGAAGAATGAATGCTAATTATATGCAGAAACGATTGATCTGTTAATGGCAGAGAACAAAACAGAGATGGTATAAGAGATATCAAATTCTGGTTTTTTATCAGTCTTACCTTGAAGAAGAAGATGTCATTGCTGCTTCAGACATGATTTCTTACTTTGTCACTCTCGTTTTTGCACTACGAGATTTGGGCTTTTATAAGTGACGCGTAACTACTCTCCGTAACCACCTCTCCACGAATCCAACACTTTCTCAAGTTGTTAAATGGGAGTTGGTAGACTTATTCTACTCTTTTGTCCTTTAAATAATATCATCTCTTACCAGCTTATAGAGATTTAATTTCAGGGATTTTACAATGAACGATTTTTGAAATAGAAATTAATTTTGTTTTTCTAAGTTGAAATACTTTTCAGAACTGCCAATTTGAGGCACTTAATTGGGAATAATTTAGATTGTAAATACTAAATAAACAAAATATATATTATCCACCAGTGTAATGGAAAAAACCATAAAAATTCAAAAAAAAAAAATCAATCTTTGAGTCGATGTTTTTTTAAAAGAGATGCGTGATTACAATTTGAGCTATGTCTGTACGTAGCAACACTAATAAGTCTAGTGATGATATTGTTATAACACAAAAATTGCAAAACTTGCATTAAATTATACATTTTATTGAATAGATTTTTGTAACTATGAATTGAGTACAGCTACGTCAATTGGAGTAATTGGCTACTTAATGTTTGGACAGCAAGTCCAATCCCAAGTGATACTAAATTTACTCACAGCTCCAATTTAGCAATGTACACCACACTGGTTGGGCCAATAGCAAAATATGTGCTAATAATAACACCAGTTGTAGAAGCCATTGAAAGAAGCTTGCCCAAATACTGCAACATAAAATCCATTATAATCCTCATGAGGGCATTGCTTTTGGACACCTCCATGGTTGTTGCTTTAGCATTCCACTATTTTGGAGTGGTGACGGCCTTTGTTGGGGCATTTCTTAATGTGATTGTTTCTATTCTGTTTCCTTGCTTGTGTTATTTGAGGATTTCTGAGAGTTATACAAAGGTGGGGATTGAGCAATACAAAGGTGGGGATTGAGCAAGGGATCGCTATTATTATGATTGCTGTTTTGATGGGAGGACTTGGTACTTTTACTTCGTTCAAAGTTATTGTATATCATCTTTGAGTTTTTTGTTCTAATTAATTTTGTAAGAGATTTTCAATGCAGTTTGGTAAGAAAATAGCAAGAAATGGAATGCATATATAATTTATTTATTGGAGTAGTTATTTTTATAATTGCCGATTAACAGCATTGTAGAGGATGTAAAAGATATTATTTTTACAAATTGATACCTTTTTGTTAAGTAAAATTTCATTACAAACAAAACATGGTTACATCACATCATATATTAACCATCAGAGCTAGATACACATACGCTATTATAAAAAGTATCTAATCTTTTTACCACTCTGATAAGAATTTCAGGATATTATGTGGAGTGAAAGGGGGACGTGGATTATAAGTGACTGAGTGATCTAGTCCCTTAATAAACGTACCTAAGGTCAATCTGGAAGATGGTCACAAAATGTCTTTTTACCACTTTGATAAGAATTCAGGGTAAGACGATATCTAGAGTTGTGAATAAGTCAAAATTCTTAGCAATGAAAATGGAGGTTTCTAATCTCCATTAAAAGGAGAGTTGCTTTCCATCTCCCAAAAAGGAAGAGGTTCCCTTCCTTCTTCTATTTAGGAAGAGGTTGTCGTCATGTTCTTCTTAAATTTTCTAGGGTATTTCAAAGTCTAACAGGTTTGATCTTTATCATTCTGCTAGAATTGGGGTCTCTAATGGTGGCAGACGAAAGAAGCACGGGGCGTATTGACCCCGTACTCATGAGGAAACTGGATGATTGGAAACTTACGGAGGAAGAAGTTGAGGAAATTATTATCTTGCGAGAAGCCATGTTTGTTGATATCGAAAATTGCGGCGTAAGTATCATTGGCAAACTTTATGCCTCAAGGAAAGACAATCTTATGGGTTTAAGGAAAACGCTCATTATCGCTTGGAATATTGATGATGATGATGACACTCGATTTGTAGAAGTTGACAAAGATAAATTCTAGATCTTTTTTAAAAGGAGAACGTGCTTTCCGAGGAACAACGTTTTGTGGTTAAGCAATGGTCACAGGGATTAAGCTTTGAGTCTAACATATTTTTACGGGAGATTTTTTGGATCCAACTCTATCAACTCCCAATTGAATGCTGGAATAACTCTGTTGGTGTGATGCTTGGAAGGAAGTTAGGCAAGGTTAAAAATTCTTATGAAAGCTTTTCCAAGAACGGGTTTGGACTAAAGAGATTTATTAGAGTTAAAGTGGAGATCAACGTTGCTAAGCCTCTTCTTAGAGGATCTGTTATTAACTTTGATGGACAAAGGAAGTGGTGCCAGTTTAAGTACGAGAGACTTTCGAGATTTTGTCGATTTTATGGTAAAATTGTTCATGCAGAGGATATTTGCGTGGATAAGAAAACTGCCATGAAGGAAGGCAGGACAGAATGTATGTATGATGACAATATTAGAGTACTTTTTTTAACATATGGAAGAATTACTCGAAGGGTTTCAATGGGCGACGCACTGGTCGGTTTCACGGTAGAGGAGGATGGCGAAAGGGGAATAGTATTTCAAGCTACTGGAGAAGCGAGGCTTCAGACAGATCTAGGGGTTGTGATGAGGAGGGTGGTCAGCTTAGGCAATGGAGAAGCCGTTCAGACAAGAACAGTCAAGAGCAGCGGGAATCTCAGTATCCTGCCTCAGGTTGCTTGGAAGGAACCCCAAATAAGCTATTTTCGGGCGAAGATCCTTCCAGTCGCTAAGATCTAACGGTGGATGTGGTACCAGAGCCTAGGATAGGTGAAGGGATTGATGGTTTTTCGTTTGGCTTAGTGGGAGTCCAAATACCCTCGATGAGCTTGTCTGCGCAACCGCTATTGGAACCACACCGACCGACGAGGGAGCAGATTAAGGCAAGTGCGAGAAGCCCGAGGGTTGAGATTTTACGAGATACTACGGGGATGATGGAATCAGATATGGAAGTTGGGATAATAGTGGAATATATTCCTTAAAATGTTTGGGTGCATGAATATTTATTGTTGACTTCAAAGAATGAGTTGACAAGTATTGTGTATAAGGAAATATCTCAACTATACACATGGGATATTCATCACACGTGAGCAGCCAAAAGTAGTGTTTTTAAGGGATATTCATCACACATGGGTGAAAGTCATGCGACGATGGTTAATATCATGGTTAACGAAATTAATGAGGATGCTGGGCTATCTCTTGACCAAATTTAGGGCCCAATTTTAGTCAATGCTAACTCATTCTCTCTTGGGCCAACTCTTGAACGAATGGACAGGGAGGTTAAAGGCAAAAAAAGAAAGGCTATAAAAAAATTCTTTGCACAGTGCTTCGGGTTTAAAAGAAATAGTGATTTTTTGCTATATGTTAACATTGACACGTTGAATTCTATAGAAGAGAAGAGGAGGAAATTGACAGGGACGTTTCTTTATGGGTAGAGGAAGCCAACCTAAATTGGCCTCATCTCCATCAATGAAAATTAGTATTGGAATTGTCAGGGTGTGGGGAGCCCCCTGACAATTTCTTCTATTAATAAGCTACTTAAGCTTCATTCCCCAGATGTGGTGGTTTTGAGTTAGACCCAGAATAGTGCTAAACGTATGGATAGGGTGCGTAGATCATTGGGTATGAAGTTTTGTCTACCTGTTAATCCCTTGGTCTCAGTGGCCTTGCACTCCTTTGGAACGATGATGACTGCGTGGTAATTTCTAAATACTCGGATTTTTTTATTGAAGTTGTTGTTTTTATTCTTTAATTATTAAACATTAGTGTTTGTTTGGTGTGTATGCTAGTACTAATGAGGTTACTAGACGGGGTCAATGGAAGATACTTGGCTCTTGTTTCTCTAGATTATTAGAGCCTTTTTGATTTGTGGGATTCTAATTCTATTTCTTCCCCATCTGAAAAAATGGGAGGAAATATATTTCTTGGTCTTCCACGAACGATTTTAACCAATTTATTTTGGATAGTGGGTTGTTGGATTTGGGTTATTCATGAGTGCCTTTTACGTAGTCCAATAGAAGAATGGATGGGAATTTCATTCTGGAATGTCTTAATAGATGCCTTAATAATGAAGCATGGATTGAAGCTTATCTTGAAGGCAAACTGGAACATATTTCGTGTTGTGGTTCTGATCATGTTATTTTATTTGTTGACACGAACAAAAAATTCAGGAGTTGGTAACGGATTTTTCGATATGACATATGGTGGATGAATTTTGAGGATTGTCATAATATGGTTGAGAATTGTTTGAACAAGCAGACGGTAGGGAAACCTATCACCGAAAAACTTCACACTGTTCAAAAGAGGTTGCTGAAATAGAGGAAAAATGAGCCGCTAACTAATTCGAAAATTTTAGCTAGTAATCTAGAGACTCATGTAAATGATCTTTATTCCTAACCAATTGATAAGGTGGGCTTAATTAATATCAAGGAGCTCGAACATAGACTTGGGACAATCCTTGCCCAAAAGGAGATATATTGGTGAGATAGAACCAAAGTGGAGTGGTTACAAGAAGTGGATAGAAACACAAGATTTTTTCATGCCAAAGTACAAGGTTGCATGAGTCATAACAAGATCCATGGGCTGAGAGACCAACATGGTAGGTGGGTGGTTAACCACGAAGATATTATGAATGAGACCCAAAGATATTTTATGGACCTTTTTAGCTCGTCTAAGCCAATGGATTTTACGTCAGCCCTTAGTGTCGTGTCCAGCAGACTGGATGATTTTGATGTGGCCCGTCTTATGAAAAGTGTGGAGGAATGGGAGACGGATAGGGCGATGAAGGAAATTGGGTATTTGAAGGCAATAGGCCGAAATGGTTTCCCGACCAGTTTTTACAAAAAACATTATGGTCATTTATGAGCTGATATTTGACAGCTCGTAAAGAATTTTTTTGATAATTTCCAGATGCCTAGGGATATCAATTATACCTTTATTGCTCTCATCCCTAATGTTAAAAGCCCACAAGGTATGAAAGATCTTCGACCTATTAGTTTTTGCAACGTGCTATATAAAATTATATCTAAAATCCTTACTAGTTATCAATAAATTAGTTAATAAATCCCAAAGTGCTTTCATTCAAGGGAGGAATATCTGTGATAATATTCTTATTGCACACGAGATCACGCATTCCCTCAAAATGAGGAGGAATAAATGGAGTAGAGAGACTGCTATTAAGCTTGATAATCTAAAGCTTACGATAGGGTGAAATGAGATTTTATTATTGTAGTTATGAGATGTATGGGTTTTTCAGATAATTGGTGTAGATGGATTTATCTTTGCCTCTCCATGGTTTCTTTTAGCATTATTGTCAACGGTGACATCTCTAGCATTGTTTATCCTGAAAGAGGTATTCGGCAGGGGGACCCTTTATCACCCTATCTTTTTATCCTGTATGTGGAAGTTCTCTCTTCTCTCTTAAATGCTACAGATATATTGAGAGCCGTACATTATTTCAAAGCCTCTAGAGATGGTTTGTCGATGTCTCACCTATTTTTTTTTTGCAGATGATAGTCTTTTATTTTGCAAATCGTCAAATCTGATAGGGAGATTAAGGCTATCCTGGCAATCTATGGCTATGTTTCAGGTCAGGTCATTAATTTTCAAAAAAGTAATATTTTATTCATCTCTAACGTGCAGGCAGTGGATCAGAATATGCTAGCAAGTATTCTCAGGATGGAGGTTTGTAGCAGTTAGAGGAAATACCTTAGTTTAGAGACCAACTTTCGCTTATCTAAACAAGAGCTATTGAACGATATCAAAGACAAAGTGCTAGCCAAAGTTAACAGGTTGGGCTGAAAGGTGGCTTTCTACGGCGGGTCGTGAGTTCGTGATTAAAGCTATTGCTCAGGCGATTTTGATTTATGCAATGTCCTGTTTTAAATTACCTTTATCTTTGATTGATGACCTTTGCATCAGACTTGATAAATTTTGGTGGGGCGCCTCTTCTGATAAAGCTGGTATTTCTTGGGCTCCCTGGAGTAAATTAACTAATAGTAAGTGTCGCAACGTGCGTGCGACGCAGAGCGGCGATTAAAAAATTCATTTTGTTTGAAGGAAAAAGAAATTTGGAGTCACCACCAATCATTTTAGGGTGTGATTGATCACCCAATTTTAAGATGAAAATTTTTGCTCTACGAAAACTCAAAGTTGATTCGGGAGTCGTTTGTGTGTAGGGAAGGTGTTACCACCACACAACACCCATTATAAAATGGTTACCAAATTTAATCAAATGCTATCCAATTTTTTTATTTTAAGGCAAATGTTAAAGAGATTCATTTTTGAATGTCCCATTTGATGCATTTTGTATCATAGAAATAAACAAAATAAATTACTTTTAATGGGTGGTTCAAAGACCATTGAAAAAAATATTTTTTTGTATTCTTATATCTTTTTAATCAAAGCATTGTTAGAGTTATTCTCGGTATCCCAAGAATAAATCCCCACCTCAGTAGTTCGAGAAGTTAATATATTTTTTTTAACATAAATTGAAAAAAAAATAATGTCTATTTTTTTTGAAAAAAAATGATGAAAAATAAATAATATATTTTTTTAACATAAATATGTCTATTTTTTTTACTACTTAGTCTACTAATTACCATTTTTCTTTCCTTCCCTCATTAGTCATTGCTAATCAAATAGCAAAGGGGATGATCATGGATGATAATTAGTTCAAACAAATGTCACAAAATGATGAACATAATATTTTAAAAAGAAAAGACTTGTAGGAAAATTGAAAATTTTACAACTTAGATATTTGCATAATCTTGTATAGAGGTTTTACTCTCTATTTTATGTATTATTATGTGTGAGAAATTATCCTAGGGGATCTTTGCATCAAATGTGCACTTTCAACCCATTAAAAGGGTTGATTCACATTTGGTTAATTTTTCCACTCCTCAAAAACTTTATCATCATCCTCATTAATTGAGTTGATGAAAAAGACATCTCAATATCCAACTTGTAAAAAAATCATCAAAACATGAAATTAAAATGTTAAGATTTAAATGAGGAGAAATGATAAAGAATGAACAATCCACTTATGTATAAAAAAAATACAAAAGATATCAACTACATTCATATGAAGAAGAGAGATGAACAAAATATATTATGATCAAATATACCAAACAATTAAGCTACCTTGAGAAAAAGAATGGAAGAAGATGAAGATAATAGAAGTGTAGAACCTCTTCCTCTCTCTAAAATCACATCTCTTTCTCACTCCAACCCCTCTCTTTCTCACTCTAAGAAATGACTTCCCTTTTTTTACTCCAAAGAGACCCCCTTAAGTGAAGACCTCATCCCTATTTATAGGCAAAATTAGGGTTTGTCTTTTCTACTTTTAGTCTTTTTTTCAATTTTTATTTTTTAGTCCTTTTTTTCAATTTTTACTTTTTAGTCCTTGGACCACTTTTCTTATTTTAGTATTGGATTAGTTTTCAAATTATACATATAGTCTTGGATTATTATATGAGCCAAAATACAAAGTATGTATATTTCATGTATTAGACCGGATAAAATACGGTATCTACAGTAAGGATAAAGGAGGTAGAGCCTTTAAAGATATTCATTGCTTCGATCTAACGATGTTTGCTAAACAAGGTTGGAGAATTTTACAAGACTCGAACTCTCTTCTAGCCAAATTCCTGAAAGCTAAATATTTTCAGAACAATAATTTTTGAATGCCGAAATTGGGTATCGTCCCTCGTGGGCGTGGCGTAATCTGTTAGAGGGTAGAAATATTCTTAATCGTGGTATGTGCTGGAAGATTGCTAATGGGAATAAAGTGGATATCTAGAAGGATCCATGGATCCCTATACCAGTGCTTTTCAAGATATTTTCCCCTCCTAATGAGATTTGGTCTAAAGTTGAAGATCTGGTCGACTCAAATGGCATATGGAACAAACAGATGATCGATGGCTATTTCTGCAAGCAAGATGCTGAAGCTATTTAGACTATTCATCTTAGTCCATTTTCCGAGGAGGATAAACTAACTTGGTTTTACACAAGGGATGGTGAGTGCTCGGTTAAATCTGGTTATAAAGTAGCTCTTAATCTACTTTAGAATGAGAATCTCAGGCATTTGGTTGTGTATGGAGTTACTAGCTACCCTTCGGACGACTCTGCTTATTGAAAAAAATATCTGGAGACTTGGAATCCCTCCCAAAATAAAGAATTTCTTATGGAGATGCTCCAAGAATTTTTTGTATTTGATAAATAACCTCGTTAAAAAGGGCATGCATATTTTTTATCGGTGTTCCTTCTCTGATATGGAGCAAGAGCTCAACTTTCATGTTTTCTTCAGGTAAGAATTTAGTTGTGCGTTTTGGTTTGCAAACCCCTTGACATTCCATATTGACCATTTTATTGGGAATGATTTCTTTTCTGTTCGGAAAAATTTCTGCTTGATGGTGAAAGATCGGCCAGATGAAGATATATGCTTGCGGTGGTTTGCTTTAAGGATTTGGCGCATCTGGAAATTTCAGAATACTGCTTGCTTCAAAGAGATTTCTACTTCGCCATTAGATGTTGTCAATGCATTAAAGAGTCATTTTGAGGACTGCTGTGTAACAGATTCTGTTGAAGGGAAGAAGCTCAGTAATTCGGTATATAGTTTGGAGCAGGTGGAAGCTGTGGTTACTAGGAAAATCTTGCTTTGGACAGACACCTCTTGGGTCAACGATGCTAATGGTTTGGGCTTCTAATCTGTGGATAATTCGGGTCTCATCAAAGGAATTGGGTGCTCTAAGTCTCCTCCATGCAGGGATCCCTTCTCTACTGAGGCAAAAGCTATTCTGTAGGGTCTAAACAATGGTGGTTTTGCTTAAGGTAAGGAGATAGAAATTAGGTGTGACTGACTCTCTTGAATTGATCCAATTCCTTTCTGAAACGTGTGGCAAGGACTCAACTAGTGATACTATTATTTCTGAAATTGTACACTTGAAGGATTTTGATCGTCTATCTTTTAAACATATCTCTAGGTATGATAATCAGATTGCTCATAAGCTTGCTAGTTTGGGTAGAGATGGGTTATGTCACGTATAGGTAGAAATTCTGCCTCTTTGGTTGTCTAGGGATTGTAATGTTTCTTATTACCTATCATATTAATTGATAGTCTTTTATTTGTCGGCTAGTACTCTTTTTCCTTTTCTGGCTTTTCCTCTCTGAGGTTTCTAGTTCAAGGTTTTAATGAGGCTAGCTAGAGGGTTTTATTCGGGTTGGTGTAGGTTAGATGATGAGGGTGCTAAAGAGATGTCAGCCTAACTGGGATGTCCTGGTGCACCTCCTGATTTTCTAATCCAATTTGATTTTGGCTTTTGTTTACCTTGAGGTATGTCCCTTACATTTATGTAATTTTTTTCTATTAATGAAGGGCTTTGTTGTGGGGGTGTTTTTTACACCCCTTATTTTTGACAAAAATAAAAGAAAAGAAAATGGAGGTTGTATTTATAGGTGAAGATTGTGGGGACCAGATATAACTAACCCTTTAGGCAGTTATACTTTTCCTTAATTAATTATTCACACTTCAACTAATTATGCATACATGGCAACGAATAATAATTAGTTGTAACAATCTCAACCGTTTCGTGAAGGTGCTGAGAAAATGCACATATCGCAGTACAAAATAGAGAAGAAATGCCCAAACCCACATCGGTAGGAAATGCAAAACTCCAGTTCCACTATCTCTCTCCGAGACGCTAAACTCAAGAGACAAGAAATGCTCAAATCCCACATCATTAGAAAAATAAAGAGTAAATGCTAAGTAGTCTATAAGAATGCTCACGTCATTTTCGTTTGACAGTGGGGATTGGATAGTATTAGAGGAATTGACAATATTAAATTAATATTATCCTGTATTTAGATAAAACATAAGACCGTTCACCCACCATACCAATTTTAAACAAAGTTCCAGACCAATTTTAAAGCTCGCATCCAGTGAGTTCACCCACCATACGACGCCGAGGAGTGTTCCCCAAGACCACCGGAAATCAATCTAGCTTCGTTACTTCCGGTGAGTTCTTCTCTTCTCTTCCTCATACTTTTTCTCTTTCTTCATCGTCTCATCCTCTTGTTCTCTTTCTTCTCTAATTTAGGTATTTTACTCTCTAGATTTCTGAAAAAAATTTGAATCTTTGAAAATTAAATCTCTGAATCTGGACGATTCTACTGTGGGCTCGAATCCAGTAGAATTCTCCAAGCCTAAAGCTTTCATTTTCCTTTTAGGCTCTCCCCTTCTCCAAGCTTGAAAGCTTTCTCTGTCAGTTTCTACTGTGAGCTCAGTTTTATAAACAATGAAAAATCCACCAAAGAGGATTGAACTTGAAAAAGAAGAGCAACGAGAAGTAGAAGAAGAAGACAAAGATTTTGAAGAGCTTGGATTGGGGGTTATGGATGTTGAAGGTTTTTATAGGTGGTCGTTGATGGATTGATGGTTCTAAATTGAAGAGAAAAATACGCAGATGGTGGGAATGAGTTTTTTTGTGTTAGTGGGTTGGGGGCTGATGGAAATTGGGTTTGTGTTTAATTTAGTTTGATTTTCTTTCTATCTTCTTTAAAGATCAAAGGAAGACTTTGTTGTTATTATTAATGGGATGTTTAAATTTGTTATTTTATTTTTGATAGTATGATAATTTATTTTGTAGTTGAAATTGTAAGATAATATGTTTTAATAAGTTCTAAATACTCTTGTGTGGATTAAAATTGTGAAAAGCGGATTTTACAATTCAATATTATGATGTGTCACATATTGTATAAGTAATATAGTTTTTTAATTAAGTATCAAACATTGGGCATTACTATTTAATCTAATACAGTATAGTACAGTATAATCTGACAGATTTAGTACAATACAGTCCGACAGATTTAGTATAGTAATATCCAGTACTATCCTGACTGTTAAATGATGCATATACTTCTTTTAAAATATTTTAATTTAACGAGATGAATTTAACAGTTGTATTTGGCTGGTTTTTTCTACTCGAATAATACGTTTTTGCTGTAAAAGACACGAATTTTACCATATTATTAAGAAAAGTTTGGATTCGCCTCATAAAACACGTATTTTAAAGATTCATCGTATAAATCGCATATAAAATGCGGTTTAACTAACAATCTCGCAGCCACGACGACAAATTCAAGGGAATTGTAACTAACAATCTCACAGCTATGACCAGAAATTCAAGGGAATTGTGGAGGGTCCTCCATGTTACCATCCACACGTCGACGGCAATAAATCCTTCTTTTAAGAATGATTCTATATACTGTTATCCCTTCCTGAGTTAGTATGGCGGCACACCTATGGTATCTAAGGTGGCTATGTTGGTCAAGTAGTCATTTTCCAACATAGCTTAGTCATACCCTAATACTAACAGACCACTACCCAAGCCAGATTGTTCTCAAATGAGAAAAGCGCGTGAGCAAAGTGTTAAGTGTTACGTCAATGACATGCCATTAATGAAATGCTATGTTAGTGTCAACTACATTCTCTTTGATCATCATGTGTACTATGCAACGAGTCAACTGTGATAGTAGTCAACTTCATATACACCAACAAAGACAAATAAATGTACAAGAAGAAAAAATGTGTGAAAAAATATACAAATAAAATAGAGCTCACGGAGAAGCATCCTAGTCATGTCGTGCTATGTAAATCCGCTAATATGTTGCTCAACTACCTGGAGCGACGATAAGAAAGATGTGTCTAACGAAAACAATTGAAAAAATATAACGGTCGTGACGTAACGGTCTCGGAGCCCCGATATAGTGAGGATAGCCTGATTCATGGCCGTCGCGGTTGCAACCGTGATATAGCGGTCGCGACGTGGCCTTGACGTGCCTAAGTCTTGCCATTGTAGAAGCACTGAAAAGGAATAATGGAGGAAGAAGATGGCTTTCGGGGAAGATGATGAGTTGGAGAAGACGGTTTTTGAAAATGACTTACACATGTCATTTTTTGATAAGCTAAAAATATTTAATGAAATGTAAAGAAGAAACGGGTTGACGTAGTTAGTTAAGCCCTCACACTCATATCTTAGTTGTCGTGAGTTCGAGTCATATTTTCTTATTATTCTTAGAATTTGTATCGTAACTTGGATAAAAAATGTAAAGAAGAAAATGAGATACAACTTTTTTTCTAATTTTAAAAACTAATTTCCTTTTTTGTTCAAACAAATTAAATTTTTTTATCAATTGAAACTTGAGAGACACTTTGACCTGTTAGGAAAAAATTCTCAAAGCTAAAAATAATATTAAATCTGTTAAGTATAAATTAGCATATGATTGAATATTTTATGTATATGTGTGTTTAATGTATGTTAACTATAAAAAATGATTTTTTTTTTCTTGATTTATATACTCTTATTTTAGAAAAACACATGAGTTAAATAATTATTTTTAATAATTTCATAGAAGATAAACTACAAAACTAGTTGAAGTAAACACGTCGGTTTTAGGTCACTCGTCAATTAGAGAATTTCTCTCAAGGTGAGAGGGTAGTCCTACAGCGTGAAGGTCTTCTTATTTGGTTCAACCAGTTACCTTTTTGGGAGTGGCCTCATGGAAGAACTAGAAAATCTATGCAAAGTGTTCATGAGCTAAGGAGGTGTGATCATGACGTCATGCAAGTGCAATTATAGGTGTGATCTAATCACAATAAACGATAAATATAGCTTGGGAATGTGGAGGTTGAGATCTGAAGGGTGAAGGACGAGCACTTTGAGGCAGCCTATGGAATGTGACAAAATGTTATTGGGAGAAGGAATTCTGAGAGAATTCTCCAAGTCTACTAAGTGTCAAAAGTATCAAAAGTCATTTACAAGGAAGATCTTTATTGATAGAGAAGCTTTCATGCAGGGTCCACTTCAATTAATCTAGTGTCTAATTGGTAGTAGACCCTACGTAATGACACCTCAACAAGCTCGTTAAGGTGGCAATGTCTAGTTATCATTTGTAATAATTATAAATTGTGGGCCCACGACAACGATGAGATAGACGGTATTCGTCCGGGACCACTCCCGAGAGATATCATAACAACTAAGTATGTTCTCGTAATGGAAAGATGGCACATCCATAGCCCCCAAATAGGTCATACTGGTGAAAGGATATTCTTTCCAGTATAGCGAATCTCATCCAAATTAAACCAAACCACATCCCCTAGATGTGTTCCTAGGCAAGAGACCCACTTAATTTTTTGTCACTTGACTTAGTGGTTACAAGGATATGAGTGATTATATAGAAAGAATAAATAATACAATAAACACTTTGTGTCCGTCGGTCGTTGACGTGAATTTAATAATCATGTTGAAAAGTCAAAACTGACACGTGACAGTAATTCATATGAGTGACATGTACCACATCAACGAATTGAAGTCATAACACTCAACCATGATATACATAAAGCATTGACACTCAGCGAGGAGGAAAAAGACGTCCTTGAATTAGAAGATGGAGTTGGGCAAAATACACTGGACCCAAAACTTTGTCTGGTGTTTAAGGTGCTATCAAGAAAACAAGTGAACAAAATGGCCATGAAAACCACACTTCTGCATCTCTGGAAACCGGGGTAATGGGCGATTATAAGAGAATTCAATAAGGAAGTTTTTGTTGCCCAGTTTAAACATCCTTTGGATAAAAAGAAAGTGATGATGAATGAACCGTGGCACTTTGATAAGGCTTTGGTTGTGATGGGATAATTGGATACTGAAATCCAACCATCGGAGATCTCACTTACAAATGTAAAATTTTGGACTCAAATCCATAATCTTCCCTTTGGGCTTATGTCGGCAGAAATGGCAGAACTAATTAGCAATAGGTGGATCATTTTATAGAGGTTGATAGCACTCCACATGGAGAATGTTGGGGAAGATTCTTACGTATATGAGTCATTTTAGATATTCGAAAACCTCTTTTAATGGGTATGAAAACAAAAACGGGGAGAATGAATTTTACGATTTTTTATAGTGCAAGTGTACACTATCGTCGTCGAGTAATGAATTTCTATAAAAATAGAGTATCGTCCACGTGATTGATTGATATTAAATATTAAAATCAACTAAATCCTAGTTTCAATTGGGAATATAAAAAATCTAAGACTTTTTTGAATGAAAAATTAAACTAAAAAGATTAATACTTGATAAGGATAATTAGTTCAAATTCGAATAGTTAAAAACTCTATGGTTTTTTATTTCACCAAACCAAACATGCTCTAAATTTTAAATTTCAATCAACCAATATTTATCATAACACTGATAGCGAATTTCTTTAATACAATTATCAATCTTTCTCAAGTATCGATAACAATGAATCAAAAATAAGAATCCCACATCTCTGTCAAGATTCAATATATTGAATCTCATTAAGCAAACGAAATTATAATTGCTACACTAGATCTATAATTATCTCTAACTTATGAAACTCTAATGGTGTTATAAACAAAAAGTTAATTTAATCATCACTCTCAGTCACAGAATTAAATCTAAAATCATGTAGTAGTTGGTCAGACGATTACAAGCATTAAAAATGAATTATAAAACTCAGTAATACTGAATAAACATCGATTGAATTGAAAATTAAAATTTATATACAATCATGGTTTGTCTATGTCATAGCCCTAGATAAGAAACTTTAGAACACACTAGAATAAGAAAACATTCTAATACTATTCATGAACATAGAGGAAAAGACAATAAAAACTATATTTGAGGATGAAATTGAAGTTGAGATCCGTCTCCCGGTTGGATCAGTTTTTGTTTCCTCTCTAAAAAGCTCCCTTATCCCTCACAAGTCCAAAAACTTCTCCAAAAGAATCGCACCAGTGTCGTGATGGTGGAAGGCAGCGTTGCGACGCTGGCCAATCTGTTCGTGCGCTAGCATTTCGGCGCTGTGTCGCGCGTTGGCTCTCTGCCCATATCCGTCATTTTTTCATTTTATCCGTATTTTTCCTTCGAAATCTTTCCAAATCAATCCAAATGCATTTAAATATCAAACCTACATGATAAAAATAAAAACAAACATAAATAATACAATAAATCTAAAAGAACCAACAAAACTAAAGTTCAGATGATCTAAAATATGTATGTGAAACACACTCAGTAAATACCCTTAAATTAACTTTTTGCTAGTCCTCGAACAAAACAAAACATAAAAAAATCAAACAAGAAAACATTACACACTAATTCTTAAAAACCACAACAAAGTGATGAAATATTTTTACTAACTAAGAATGCCCCAGAGATTTCAAAATAGTGATGACCCAAGAGAAACTTATGAATTGTGATCATGTAGAATTTTGACACAAACACCAACTTGCATTACACTTTATAAAATCCTGAGTGTTTATGTGTTAACTTAAGTCATCCAATTTCTTAATCTCAAATGAGTTTACGCAACCAAGACTTGTAAAAGTGGATCCATTAATCATTAAATAGATTAGAACTTTGCCGTAACGTGTATGCGACGCAGAGCGGCGATTGAAAAATTAGTTTTGAGAAATGAAAATTTAGAATTGTCACCAATCGTTTTAGGGCGTGATTGGTCACCCGACTTAAAAAAAATAAAAAAAATTGTTCTACGAAAACTTAAAGTTAGTACGAGAGTCATTTATGTGTGGGGAAGGCATTAGCACCCCACAATATCCGTTATTAAAATGGTTACCGAATTAAATCAAATGTTATCCGCATTATATTTAAAAGAAATAAGTAAATAAAAGTGAAATAAATTTATCTTTGAATGTCCCATTAGGTGTGTTTTTGTATCATAAAATGAATAAAAATAAATGACTTTTAATGGGTGGTTCAAGGACCATTGAAAAGAATTTTATTTTTTATAAAATAAAATATTATTGAGGTTATTCACGGTATCCTGAAATAACATCTCACCTCAATAGTTCGAGAAGTTTGGTATCCCAAAAATCTCAAACTCCGTTATCGGATTTTAGTGAAAAACTAAATAATGAAATTAACAAAAATTTAAATCTAATTATTAAGATTCTAATCCACACATGCATGAATATTAACTCATATGATAAGAGAATTAAATAGGATCGCCTTATGAGCATGTCAATATGATAATGAAACATAAATAAATAAAAAATAAGAATAACAACACTATAAAGAAGAAAGAGTAAAAAAGGATAGAAAAGAAAAGTAAAGAAAAGAAAGAAAAAAATAATAATGATGGAGGAAGGGGGGCAAAGATGCGGTTTCAACAACCGCAGTTTTGTCACGACAGAGGGTTAAACCCTCTGTTCTCAACATAAGGTTGAACCCTCTGTTCTCAACATAGGGTTTCAACCCTCTGTTCTCAACATAGGGTTTCAACCATCTGCTGGTTGTACAGCTCTCTTTTCTATTTTTTTCTATTTTTTTTATTATATCATTCTCCATAATATAATATAATTAAGATATTATAAATAAATTAATATTAAATTCTTTATATATAAATAAATCTAAACTATGTAAATGTAAAATTTTATAAAATAATAAATATATATATTAAAATACATAATAGGTATAAGTATATCCTTTATTTTTTACTAATTACCATTTTTTTCAATAATTACTATTAAAATAGCAAAAGATTATGGACGGTAATTAGTTAAACCGAGCGTCATGTACAAAAATGATCAATGAAATTTCAAAATAATTTTTTTTTGGGATATAAATATACACATTTTTTCATTTTGGACTACTTAGTTCACTAATTTGCATGATTTTCTTTCTACCTTTATTGTTAATCAAATAGAAAAGGAGTGATCATGAATAATAACTAGTTCAAATAAGTGTCACTAAAATAGTAATGAGATTTAAAAAATGAAAACACTTGTGAGAACATTAAAAAAATTAGTGCTTAAATATATGCATAATCTTTATATATATGTTTAACTCTCTATTTTATGCATTTTTATGTATGAGAAATTATCATAAAGGATTTTTACAACAAATAGATACTTTCAACCCATTAAAAAGTTGATTCACATTGAGTTAATTCGCACCCATCAAAGGCTTTATCCTCATCCCCATTGATTGAGTTGATGACAAATATATCTCATTATTAAATTTGTAAGAAAATCATCAATTTATAAAAATAAAACTCAAGATAAAGAGTAAAAGATGAAGAAGGATGAACAAACACTTATATATAGAAAAGGAAACAAAGAGTATACGTTACATGAGTATGAATGAGAGATGATGAAGAATAATGAACAATGTATATTGTTAGCTAATGTGTAAGAAATTTAAATTACTTTAAGAAAAAAATTAGAAAAGATGAATAGAAACATAAACTCTCATTCTCTCTATCTTGGATAATCTCTCATTTTCTCACGCACTCTCTCTCTAAAAAGATATCATCTCATTCTCTCTCAAGACCTCCATTTCCCTCTCCAATAGACCCCTTTAAGTGAAGGATTCACCCCCTATTTATCTTTTTACTTTTTTTAGTCCTTAGACTCTCTTTTCTTATTTTTAGTCATTGAACTCTTTTTTTCTTATTTTTAGTCATTGAGATATTTTCTAAATTATGCACATAATCTTAGATTATTATATGAGCTATCAAGTAAAATGTGTATTTTCAAAGTACTGGAACAAATAAATATGGTATCTACAATTGCCCCCCTTTATTCACGCTTCTAAACTTAGAAGGTGTACAAAGTTGTCTATAAGTATTTTGATCGATATGTGAAAATAATATATAGATAAGGGGTATAGAAACCTCAACTGATTCGGGCTATATGAAATGACAGAAATGTGAAATGGACCTAGATAGATACATGTTTTGACATCGACTCAATTCGGGTTCGATTTAACCAGAGATATTTGAAAAGTAATGGACCTGGATAGACACGAGGTTCGACCTCGACTCAATTCGTGTTCGATTTAACCGAGATATTTGAAAGAAAATGGACCTGGATAGACACAGGCTCCGCCCTTGACTCAATTCGGGTTCGATTTAACTGGAGATACTTGAAAAGAAATGGACCTAGATAGACGCATGTTTCGACCTCTACTCAGTTTGTGTTTGATTTAACTGAGATATTTGAAAGGCAAACGGGCCTGGATAGACACAAAATTTCGACATCGACTCAATTCTGGTTCGATTTAACCGAGATACTTGAAAAGAAACGGACCTGGATAGACGTAGGTTTTGATCTCGACTCAGTCCGAGCTTGATTTAACCGGAGATATTTGAAAAGAAATGGATCTGGATAGACACAAGCTTCGATTTCGACTCAACACGTAGAATATGTAAAAGAATAAGCATGAAAAAAATGTGAAATTGAACAAAAATAAAATCAACATGTATTAAAATAAGAAAGGAATTTTTCTTTAAGAATAAAACTAAAATAAAAAAAGAAAAGAAAAATAATAATAATAATAATAATAATAATAATAATAATAATAATAATAATAATAGGAGAGGGGAGACAAAGCTACGGCTTCCAACAACCGCAGCTTTGTCTTGATAGATGGTTGACCCTCTGTTGGGTTGAGAGGGTTGCACAACCGCAGCTTTGTCTTGATAGATGGTTGACCCTCTGTTGGGTTGAGAGGGTTGTGCAACCCTATGCTCAAAAGAGGGTTGTGCAGCCCTTTTTTATGTTTTTTTTTTATTTTTTTATATTATTCTTCATAATATAATATAATTTAGATAGTAAATATAAATCTTTTATATAGAAATAAATTTAAACTATGTAAATGTAAAATTTCACAAAATAGTATATATATATTAAAATTCATAATTGGTATAAGTATATATTTTATTTTTTACTAAGTAGTCTACTGATTACCATTTTTTAATACTTACTTTTAAAATAGTAAAAGATTATGGACGGTAATTAGTTAAACCGAGCGTCACGTAAATCAATAAAATTTTAAAATAGAATATTGTTTTGGGATATAATCATACTCATTTTTTTCATTTAGGACTACTTAGTTCACTAATTGTCATTGTTTCCTTTCTTCCTTCATTACTAATCAAATAGCAAAAAAATGATCATTGATGATAACTAGTTCAAACAAGTGTCACTAAAATAGTAATAAGATCTAAAAAATGGAATGATTTGTGAAAACATTAAAAAATTAAAGCTTAAATATTTGCATAATCTTTATATAGATGTTTAACTCTCTATTTTATGCATTTTTATGTATGAGAAATTATCATAGAGGATTTTTGCAACAAATGTACACTTTGAACTCATTAAATGGTTGATTTACATTGAGTTAATTTACACCACTCAAAGACTTTATCGTCATCATCATTGATCGAATTGATGACAAAGATATCTCATTATTAAATTTGTAAGAAAATCATCAATCCATAAAAATAAAACTCAAGATAAAGAGTAAAAGATGAAGAATGATGAACAAGCACTTATATGTGAAAAAGAAACAAAGAGTACACACTACATGAGTATGGATGAGAGAGGATGAAGAATAATGAGCAAGATATATTATTAGTTAATGTGCAAGAAATTCAAACTACCTTAAGAAAAAGAATGAGAGAAGATGAATCGATAAATAGAAATGTAAACTTTGTTTCTCTTTATCTCGAAAAATCTCTCATATTTCTCACGCGCACTCTCTCTAAAAATATATCATCTCATTCTCTCTCAAGACCTCCATTTCTCTCTCCAATATACCCCTCTAAGTGAAGGACTAACTCCCTATTCATAGGTAAAATTAGGGTTTTTTTTTACTTCTAGTCATTTTGCTTATTTTTTCAATTTTTAGTCCTTAGACTCTCTTTTCTTATTTTTAGTCCTTGAACTATTTTTTCTTATTTTTTCTAAATTATACACATAAATTTTGACTATTATATGGGCCAAAAAAATAAAATGTGTATTTTTAAAGTATTGGACCAGACAAAATACTGTATCTACAAACTCCGTAAGCCAATTGTTCATGTTACTCTCCATTAATATAGACAAACCACAACAGTTAGGATCATTAAGACTTTTTTTGTGAGCTATCACAGTGCCTCACGGCACTATGTGCTACCCGCACTACAATATTGCACCCTCATTACTGGTGTGCCACGTGGTACTACAGTAGTTAATGTCAATCTCTCATTCTCAATCGGTGATTGAGTGAGAATTACTGTGAATTAAATATTTATTTTAATAAGATAAATATCTACATATCAGTTAATTCAAAATTAACTTATTTGATCATTCCTATCAACTAGCTTGTCTATTAGTTCACAAATAACATATGTAGTTGATTTAATTATTATCTAATAATAATTTATAATTATCTAATTTCACAAATTAAATATTCTGTGTCACTTATCGATAATTACAAAATTAATCGATATAATTATTTATATATAGGTAATTTCCAAAATTTATATATAAATAATTCAATTAATTAATTCTTAATTAGTTAATCACACACAATTATCTTATAATTACGTACTTGCCCCGGAATAATTTTTTTTACAAGTTAGTCATTTTCTCATGTCCTGGAATATTCACACCTTAGACTACGTGGTACAGAGATGACTTTGGGACCATGGACCTATAATCTTAAGCTCCAATAAAGAACATTATTAATTAAAATTTTTAATTAAATAATCTTGTTTATTAATTCCAGTATAACTCCACTATAAATATGAAATTCCGCTCTTAGAGATTATAAAAAATATTTATAAAGTATTTTCGTTTAGTCCATTGATATAATCATTTCATTTGGTTCTATCTTTCAATTATTGGTTCGTAAATTAGAGCTAATCTAAATTCTCGTTTTACCTCTCTAATTACATTTGATCCTTAAGTACCATTAATTCACTCTAGTTAATGGTTAATTTATAATCGTATTATACATTTGAGCTCGATAACCATTCAGTTACAGAATTAACACTTAAGAACATCAATATACGATCCATTAGGAAAGCTTGAATTCCAAATCTTATAAGAACATGTTCTCAACCATTCATATCACTAAATCTCCAAAACAAAAGTCACTAGCCTGTTTTACAAATAAAACTTAATGAGTGAATCAAAAGATCTAGTAAACATGCCTAGGAGTTCATGACTACTGAGGATTCAGATTGATCTACTTATGATCATCAGATTGACATGTCTTAAATCTTTATGATAAACGGTAAGTTAATAAAAATATTAATTCACATCGATCATGTCATGTATAATCTTATTATATAAAGTACATTTATTAATATGTCTATCAACATCAATGATCTGGATCTAGATCACACGCATTCATAATGCTTAGTGTACCGTACTAGTATCCATTCATTAAAGATTTCATACTTTAATTTGTTGCTGACAATTTTATTCATTATCATATTAAAATGTATTTCATTAAATTTCATATTAAAATATCAATACACATACTTTGAGGGCACTACCCTCAACAAATGGAGCCACGACTAAGCACGGATCAAGTGCAGTTAGGGGTTTGATTCAAAACTCAATGGGGGAGTTTTACTACTATAATTTTGGCCTTAGATTACTGTGAAAACCCGTCATTATAACCCTATAATGACGGCTGACTGCCTGTCATTAATCGGGCTGTCATCTTCACTCTTTTTCAATAAAAATTGTCATAATAAGGTGCCACGATAATCAATTAGATGACTAGGGGTGTCGCCAAAAGCCATTAGATGACGGGGAATCCCCGTCATCATAGGTGCCCCCAAAAGCATTTAGATTATGGGGATTCATCATCATCTAATGACCAAATTATTTTTAAAAAAACTGTCATGGAAAGGCAATGACAGTTTTTTTCATTAAATTACCTTCCCACGACAGATTTTTTTATATACATTAAATGAGCTAAAGAGAGCAAGAAAGTAACCAGTTTTAATGCAAAGAGAGACACAATTCTAATTTACACAGTTGAAAACAAGAAGCAAAGTTGAATAAAGGAAAACATTTTTTTCACAAGTCAGAATCAATAACGACCTGAAACAATTCAAATCACATTAAAAAGTTATTTTGTACAGGGTTCGTCATGTACCTGTATGGGGTATCCACAACAAATTTCTTCTGATCAACTTCACCACCGAGAAACTGCATGTAGCCACAAATTTCTTCTGTTCATGCTTCACGGAAAATTGGAAGACAAGTGAATTATCTTTGTTTTGGAATTCAGGGAACTCAATCGAAATAGCATAGAACCTGTAATCTTCACTTGTTTGAATACCTATAACAAATAACATATGACAGGGATACTTAGCATTAAGCCAATAAATTCAAGTAGTTAATTCTTCATATTATATCATAAAGCATTAGCCCAGTCAATACCCTTAGGAAGTAAAATCGATAAAATATAACATCGTATTAACATAAATCAACGCAAGGTTTAAAAAAACGCACCTTTGTCATTAGGGTCACTGTGCCATTTGCCAGAGGTGTGGTTCCACTCCTTAGTTGTGTTCTCATCTTTCTTCCAGTCAGATTTAACCCACTAACTTTCCCATCGATCTTGAATAATTATCATATAATGTATCAAAAAAGTGGAGAAGAATTAGAAAGTAGAATAAAAATTGAACTTCATGGCATAAAATAGTTACAACAAAATGAAATTCTAAATGCGATTAAATCACTCTTGACACACATGGAAGTTAGAGAATAAATTATGCATCTAGGATATAGATACAATATATTTAGTTGACCACACTAGACAACGGTAGATTACATCTGCTAACGGGAGTTTCAACATACACAACCAACAAAATATCTAAGACTTTAGACTGCTATACTTATATAATAGATTTTACCCAATGAACTATAATTTAATTTTAGAGGTCACACAATTGAGAAAACAAATTTCAAGACATTTCTTCTAGGAAAAAGAAGCTTTTATTTTTTAATTTCAAGAGCCAAATCCAAGAGACAATTCATATGCTAGGCATGGATCCCATTAAGCCAACAACAATTTAGATCATATTCAGATAAAATTTTAAGACAAATTTCTTCCATCCAATGCTATCAGAGTTACAGAGACAGAAACACAAAGAGAACTAGAGCACAAAGGTAGCGGCACATTTTGGTACATTTCCATTAATGATTAGAACAATAAAGAAAATACATCATTTATAAAGCAAACAGGAAAACATATTACAATGTTTAAACTAGCAGACGCAAAGCATACTCGTGTCGGTCACCAATCCACCATAATCGACCAAATTTAACTCTAACCGGCAATGAACATAACCTTAAGAAACCTAATCAGCTAGAAATGGAAGCATATAGCAGATCTAATATGGGATCTAAAAAGAGAATTGAACCATTTCATAGAGAATTTAAAAAAGTGAGTGAAATATACCATCAAAGCGTTCTTCAAAAAAGACTTTAGCTGACACCATCAAAGCGTTCTTCTTTCGCAAGGGTGCTTCCTATACCGAAACTTAGGTCCGTAAATCAAAAGATTCAAAACCCTAAAACAAAATTTAAAAATAAAAGGGAAAGGCTTCGAGGGAAATCAAGCAGAGAGAGAAGAGTTGGGCAAGATTTAACACAAATCAAGCGAAACTCAACAAGATTTAACATTGATATCTCAAATTTTATAATGTAAACATATAAGGTAATTCATGCTACTTATAAAATTGGAGGACTTAAAAACTTTGATAGAATGAAACTAACAAGAGCTCTAGTTTGATTATGTTTTTTAGAGCTGCATAATCTTTTGCAATACCATTAAGCATCATCATTCATAAATCTCTACAAAAAATAACACATCTAATGTATAAACTTTATAAGCATCAACATACTCAGACAATCGTGCTTTGAAATTCAGTAATAGATTTAAATGCATGCATTCATAACGTATATCAAATTCCAAGAAAAGCATGTCTTAGCAGCTAGAAAAACTATGACATAGCAGAAAAATTAAAAGCAAAATGAAAAATGATATTACCCCCTCTAGCAGCTAGGAACATTAATTGACCATCTTCTGCAGGCTTTTTGCTATCTTACAGAAGCTTCTAGGAAAAAAGCACCCTTCGATATAATTGCCTGCAGACATGTGGTACAAAACTTTATATCTATCAAATCTTTTAGAGAAATCATAACCAACTAGGACTGTTGGTCCCAAAAAGGACATGAATATAAATGTGTTAAGTTCCTAATCGCTCACAAGTGGACTATTGCTTCTGAAATAAAAAGAAGAAAATGAAGCAAATTTCACAAAGGACTGTAATGAACACCATGTGTTTTGTTTTATGAAAATGATAAAATGAAACAATTAGGCACAATTTCTATTTATTTAGTAAGCAGCGGAAACACTACAAAACCAATAATCATTGTAGGAAGATTCTGCTTCTTCACCAAAGAATGCAACTTGTGATATAAGAAGTGTGAGAAATGAACAAATAAGAAATTTGTTAACTTTGTATTTTTTATCAGTAATGTTTCACAATAAAAACTTATATGATAAAAAAAATTAAGAGTTGAGTGAAAAACCTCAATACGTGACATTTGTCCTCTTCATTTCATAGCAAATTTATGGAGCAAAACACCTTGAATACACAATTGAACCTCTATATAGTTAGTAACAACAATTTTAATTGGCAGATTTGTTATACAAGAACAAAACAACTTATTGCAGGGACAAATAAACAAATAAAATTAAAGGCTCTATTAGAGTCTTCGATGCCTTACAACACTAACAACTTGAATGGCACCAAGTGACGGTTGAATGGGAGGGTCCTTTCTTGTCATATTGGAAATCAACTTTAGTTACATGTATCAATTAAAACGTGAAGCAATGCATAGGCTGATCTGGGATAATTTAGTAAAAAATAATACTTTAGGACTTAAACCATCAAAGTAACTATGATACATAAACCAAAAACTAGTAGTTTAGAGGCTGTCTTATGACACATTATTACGTAAAAGATTTTAGATTCAACTAGAAAAGTTTAAAGCCATGTCAAAAACTAGCAATTCAGATGATGTCCTATGACACATTATTCTGCATACA
The DNA here is from genome assembly GCA_003255025.1 of Datisca glomerata. Classification (NCBI taxonomy): domain Eukaryota; kingdom Viridiplantae; phylum Streptophyta; class Magnoliopsida; order Cucurbitales; family Datiscaceae; genus Datisca; species Datisca glomerata. Next base: position 645,760 of record QANY01006035.1, read on the forward strand.
TATTCTATACGAAATTTGAAATAAACGTAAACTCTACAATTCAGTCCTAACAATATGAATTTCTATAGAAAATTAATTAAAAAAATGAAACACTGAGTGAAGTAAGAGCAGAAGACAACTGATAATAGAGAGAAATAAGAACAATACCACTAAAGAGTGAACAAGGCATCAAATTCTAGGGTTTTGAGCGACCATCAAGAGAGGTGGGATTGAGAACAGGCTCAAGACCCCAAAGATAATGGAACAACAAAGGGAAGAAAACCCATCGTGGAATCAGATAATGCAAGAGATTATCTTTCAGTGGCTATGACCAAGCTAAAATTAAAAAAAACCTCAACACCTTACAAACACTAACCATCATTGACCCATCAATCAATTTTGGCGGACGCCATATCCTCAATCGCATGAAGACAACGCCTTAGAGCTTGCCTTAACCACTAAAATCTCATATCCGACATCTTCTAGCTCGAACTAGAAGATCTATAATCATTGTCGCGATTATGGTTTCTTCGTCTAGCTTGAAGATGATGACCTTCTTCTTCTTCGCGCGACTAGGGCTTTTCAATCAAAACACACACACATACAAAGTATATCTTCCAGATCTAAAAACGTGAAAGAAAGAGGTAGAGAGAAGCCCTAATCTCTAAGGAGGCGTTGTCATCTTCGTCAAATCTAAAATGAAGGAAACGATTATAAAATTAGGAGTTAGGGTTAAAAGGCATGGCATTTTTGTAAATAAATAACATTTATAAAAATATATCACTAAAGTCATTATTATGTTATAAAACTATGACAGTTATTTTTCCCTGTCATCTTCAAAAAGTGAGAGCTTTCTATGACAGACCGAAAATAGCTGTTATAATAGGTAATATATTGATGACAGTGTATTTACAAATTGTCATATTATCTCAAAAGTAATAATTTCTCCACCAGCGCCTCTTTTCCTTTGACAAATTTTACATAGTTATCACTGTAGTATCTATGTGGCTGTCATTGTAGGTCAAAATTATACTTGTGTTTTTGGAGCATTTTCTTGTAACTTCGGCAGATCCTTCTCTCCTTACTGACATAAGCTCTAGCTATCCTTCACGGGCTCCATTTTAGGAGAGATAACGAATGGGAGATTCATTCGATGGAGTCTGATTGCCTCCAAGTTGTTAACGCTATTATGTCAAATTCTTCATGGATTTCGGAGTTGGGTACGATGTTTTCAGATTGTAGAGATCTTATGTTTACTTTAAATGTACTGTGTTGTAATTCTGTTCCTAGATCTGCGAACAAAAGCCCTCACATACTTGCTAGGTTTGGGCTTACTATTGAGGGTCGGAATTATTGGCTGAGGGCCTGTCCTCCCATTATTTCTGACATTTTTAGCTGATTTGTTGTAATGTTGTAATTTCTACTACTTGTAAAAAAAACTAGTTGAAGCATGTCAAATATTTAGAAAAAAAATGTTAGAATTTTTATTATGATTGTGCCTTTAACAAATATTTAAAATGTCATTTTCTTCATTTTATTAGAATTTGAAAAAAGTTCACTACCCCGACACCCGCGACCCGTTACGTAACATCCGTTACGCCTGATTTCTGTGACACCGCGATCGCGACGCTACGGACGCCGCAACCGTGATTTAAAACTAGTGGTGTAATCAGTTGAGTTGGACGCGATTTAAAGGGATTGAATGAATTGAATCGCAACTGCGATTTTTAAATTATAAAAACTGAAATCGAACTGCAAAACATGTATAACCCGAACCGAACCATATTGTTAGAAATAAACAAAAAGTGGATGAAACCAGTGAAATAGACATAGTGCATTTAAACTCAGAAAATGCCAAGACATATTATAGAAGAGAATCTGCCAATCTGGGTTTGTAACGGAAGAATAAAAAATTGAGAAAAATAACCACTAACTAAGTATCTAAGAAATTAAAACTATAAAATCAAGACCTAAAATTAAGGTTAGAACAATATATATAACATAAAAAATCATCAAGACTACCACATAACAAAATAACAAAAAATATAGATCTACTAGATATATCTACCACATAACAAGATAATAAAAAATCTATAGATCTACAAAAAAATCTGCAGATCTACCAGATCTATCTATCAGATAACAATATAACAAAAAAATTTACAAATCTACCAGATCTACCACATTGTTAAACTTAATACAGAAACATCCACATATGAAAAACTAAGGCCTAAATTTTGTTCTGAGTTGGTGTGAGCTAGGGCTCAAATCTAGGAGAGATGGCGCTAATCGAACCTTCTATGCGGGTGTGAACTACGATGAAGATGGAGCCCAGAGGAGATGCGAGCCTTCATCGTGAAACAAATCATCAACGATGGTACTGCTGGGTGCCAGAGAAAGAAGCGAATTGAGAGATGTACTGATGGAGTTTGTCTACGATGGAGTTCAAATAGAGAATTGTTGGGCGATGGAGTCCATCGTTGGTGGAGTTCGGCTCGGTGATGGAGTTCGGCTCGGGGGACCATAAGAGAGAGAGTGAGTGAGTGAGACAGAGAGGGAGATAGAAGAGAGATGTACAAAGAGAGAGATGAGAAGAAGAGTTAGAACACCGAGTTTAAGAGAGAGACTAAGAGTAAGGAAGCGGCGAAAATTTTTACGGATTAGAGTATTGCGAAAATCTATTTATATATTGAATATGCGGTTCAGTTAGGTGCGATATCTTCATAAAAATCACAGGTCGAACCAAACCGAACCGTGAACTAATCACATATTCGGTTTCAACGGTGTTCTTACACCCCGATTTAAAACCATGGGTGCGACCATTGCATGCAGACCACAAACCGACCACAAGACTGGATCCATGGACGGAAACCCACGGAGGACTAGAATCTGAGAGGTCAAAACGCATTCATAGCCAGTGCGAGTTAATGAGAAGACATCTTGAATTGGAAGGAGCGTGGATTAAGAGTCCGCTATGGAAGTTAATCTGAGTGATTGGCTGCTTAATTAATTTCTTTGTTTGCCAAGGACCTGTCATGGACCCCATTTCCCTGATTTTCTGGGAAAAAACATCATAAATCAGATTGAGAAAAGCTGTCGATCTTCAACCATATTAAGTGATTAATGTATAATTGTCCCCTGAAGATCGAGACCAATTTCCTTGTTTGCATAATTAAATTCCTTTTAATAGAAGAGATTTTACTTAACACTTGACAGAAAAATCAGCGTGAGCCTTAGTTTTATCTCAATCAAACTGTCTGTCCTTTTAAATAAGATTGAACAAGGATGATTTTGGGAAGAAGAAGTGGTAGTTTCGATTGATGGTAAAATTTTGAAGGTTCTTTAAGAAAGAAAGAGGTTAAAGTTAAAATGATGTAATTAAAAGATGTTAATAGTTGAGTAAATACTATTAAATTTAACATAAAACATATGAGTTTAATAGATACTCACCTCATAAATGAAAATATTTTTTTTTATTAATTTATATTTTTCACGTAAGGTGAGAGCACAAAATATATTGTCAAATATGATTTACAATATCTTTAACAGAAGTATAAGTACCAAGTCCTCCCATCAAAACAGCAATCACAACAATACCCATGATGATCCCTTGCTCAACCCCCAACCTTTTGTAACTCTCAGAAATCTTCAAATAACACAAACATGGAAACATAATGGAAACAACACAATTAATCACTGCCCCAACGAAGGCCATAACCACTCCAAAATAGGGGAATGCCAAAGCAACAGCAATGGTGGTGGCCAAAAGCAATGTCCTCATGAGGATGATGATGGGCTTTTTGTTGCAGCATTTGGGCAAGCTTCTTTCAATGGCTTCTGCAACTGGTGTTATTACCAGTGCGTATTTTGCTAGTGGCCCAACGAGTGTGGTGTAGATTGCTATTTTGGAGCTGATTTTGTTTGTGGGTAAATTTAGTGTCACTTGGGATTGGACTTGTTGTCCAAACATTAAGTACCCAATTACTCCAATTGATACGTAGCTTACTGTACTCAATCCATAGCTGATCAAAACAACCTGGTCAACAAAATACATAATTTAATGTTAGTTTTATGATTTATGTGTTTTAACAATATCATTACTAGACTTATTATAGTTTCTAAAGACATAACTTGGTCGTAATCACACATCTCTTTTAAAGAAAATATTGATTCTTTTAAAAAAATATCGATTCAAAGCTCATTTTTTTCTTTTTATATTTTTATGGTTTTGCAATTACACTCGTGGATAATATATTTTTGTTTATTTAGTTTTTACAATCCAATTTTTTTTCCAATTAAGTGCTTCAAATTGCTAGTTTCAAAAAGTATTTCAACTTCAAAAAATAAAAATTAAGTCCTCTTTCAAAAGCCGTTTATTGCAAAATTCCTACAAAAACGAGTTGAGTTTAGTGAATTTAACTGAAAATTGAAAGTCTATCAGTCAGATACAAGCTAAAACTAAAACTTAATCAAGCTAAAATTTCACATGAATTTTGGATGAAATACCTTGGAGAATTTGGTTTTATCTTTCATGGAAGAATACAAGGTAGGGAAAATAGGCTGTGCAGCATAACAAAAGGCATAAAGGCTAAGAGCAGTTGAAATACCACCCAAATCAAAGACCTTTCCCTTAGCACTAAACCCAACTCCACCCTTAGCACCAGTCCAGAATATAGACACAATTATAACCACAGTTGACACCACTCCTCCTGCTGATATAAATGAAAGCAAGCTCATTTCTTTCAACCACATTGACGGTAATATCACCACCCCTGCCACCATTATGAACAACCTTCTCCCCCCTATGTAATGCCCCCCGACTTTGAACCCGAAGTCGAGGAATAATTTATGCAGATTGTCTCCTTCTGTTATTAGGAATCCCGTCGGGACTAGAAACAGCTCTAGGTACATGAAAATTGATATTATCGTCTTTCCTTTACGGCCGAACGCTTCCCAGCCTATATCTGGGTAGGTTTTTATGGCCAGGTTCGAGTCCATACATCGTTTCAGTAGGAAACAAGTATAACAAGTCAAACTTGCCATCGATAGTAAAAGGGCAATGCCTAACCACCCAGCTCGAGATAGCGTATAAGGAATGGCTATTATTCCAATTCCTGAATATGGACAAAGGAAACATGTCAAATACAGATCATACACAAATCTTAGATGCTTAAAGTTTAAACATTTGCAGCAATTACCTGACATGGCATTGACTCCATTGAAGGAAGTCCTAAGAAAGGATGTCCCTTTGGATTTGAACGGCGGAAGATCGGTTTGCTCGGCCATCATTGTTGCTTCCATGACCATTGGCAGTGATTGAACGATAAATATCACTCTGATATATGGAATGCTGAAATTGAATATCAGACAGAGAGCTTAAAAGTTAATAAACAAAATATGTCTAGTTAATCCATAATGTATCATTGTATCGAATAGATGGCGTTAAGTAACGACCGCTTTGGTCATAGAGTACAAGATTTTACGATACCTACTAGACGGGGAATTACAGATAAATTGTATGTGATGATGTGGTACCAATTTCATTCAGTTAGCTACAACTATATAGAAAAGATGTGAAGAAAATGCAGCTTAGTTCTGAAGTTAATTAATCAGTCTTACCTTAAAGAAAAAGAAGTATATAAAAGAAATATATATTATGTTGCTTAAGCCCCTGATTTCTCAATCTCTATTACTCATTTTTAAACTACAAGTTTAGGCCTTTTATAAGAGCGAACTCTCTGCCTCGGGATGACACAATTAACAAGTCTGTTGAACATTGAGTCAAATTTGTTTTGTAGTGAATCAAAGTTGGCCCTCCTATAATAAATTAACAAGTCTTGTTCAGTCAAGATTCTTTGAATTCTTTCTGGATGACACACGTCGAGCCGAGTGATTTGTGAGTTGAGGTTTTCTCTGGTTTATAAACCGATGCCTAGTCATTTCCACAACGGATATGAAATAAACTCAACAATCTTCTCCGTCGCACATTTGATCTTGAGTCAAGTAACTATCGATTCGTTTTATCTAAATTTACTATACATTGGGCATTGAATAAGATAATCCTCAACTTACTTCACCCGAATTCAGTACACTCGGACCTTGAGTTAGACAACCATTGACTTTCTTCATCCATTCACCATACATCGAGTCATGAGTTTAAGAGCCAATGATTCACTTGCCCGGAGTGGGCTGAAGATTTGTTGGCTAAACTTGAATCTGACACTGATATTAGTGTTGGATAGTATTGAGACTTCTCAATTCTAAAAAACTAGTTTGTGAGATAAAGTTTTTCTGACACTTATATACTAATCATCAATCCCTTCGACAACTAATATTGAATAACTCGAACAACATTTTCTACCTTCTCTCAAAATCTCATCTCAATTACACATCAATGTGTGGTACAGAGAATGTGTTTATTGGTATTTGTATATATGTCTTAGTTATTCCAAATTATAAACCATACCAAAACTCACTAATGTCTGGTGGAATGTAGAAATGATGAACCTGTTGGTTCTGATCTTTTATTGAAGGAAAAATTCTATTTGTTTACAATGAGGGAGGATGTATATATACAAATGATTCTAACGGTTGCCTATGATCTCTATGATTCCAACGGATGCCTACTTGAAGCCTGAAATCATTTTTTACCCAAAATGGTTAGACACCCACTGTGTTTGGTGAAAGTCTCTGTTCTGCTTCCCTCTTTTGCCTATGATGAAGATTTTCTTATGAGGCTGTAGCTTTTCTTTCTTCAACACTCCCCCTCAAGTTGGGTTCGTATAGGTTGATCGAGCCTAACTTGTCAAGTATTCTTTGAAGGTTATTTTTGTCAAGGGCTTTGGTGAAGATGTCGGCTAGCTGGTCTTCACTACGTACAAAGGGAATGGTGATTTCTCCAGACTGTACTTTCTCTCTTATGAAATGACAGTCCACTTCAATATGTTTGGTTCTCTCGTGAAAAATGGGGTTCATTGCAATATGACGTGCTGCTTGGTTGTCACAGTGCATCTCTATCGGTTTTCTTATCTCGACCTTCATGTCTTGAAGGAGATGTCTAATCCATGTGAGTTCGCTAGCAGTGGAGGCCATGGCTCTGTATTCTGCCTCTGCACTTGACCTTGCTACAACAGTTTGTTTGTTGCTCTTCCAGGTCACTAAATTCCCACCTACAAAGACACAAAAGCCAGTTGTAGATTTTCTATCGTAACTACCTGCCCAGTCAGCGTCAGTGTATCCAACAACGGAGTTTGCCCCAGTTCTCTTCATCCATATCCCTTGGCCGGGTGTTCCTTTAAGGTATCTGAGTATCCTTTCTGCGGCTGCCTGATGATTTGTGCAGGGTGCGTGCATGAATTGACTAATAACGCTAACTGCAAAAGTGATATATGGTCTTGTGACCGTTAGATAAATTAGTTTTCCTACTAGTCTCTGATATTGGCCTATATCAATTATTGTTTTGCTATCATTCAGTCCTATTTTCATGTTGGTTTCCATTGGTGTGCTAGCAGGTTTTGCCCCTATCATGCCTGTTTCTTTTAACAAGTTTAAGATATATTTTTTTTGAGATAGAAACAATCCCTTCTTCGAATGAGTTATTTCTATCCCTAGGAAGTACTTCAGTTTTCCTAGATCTTTAATATCAAACTCTCCTTTTAGAAATTTTTGAACACTCCATATTTCATCGTGGTTATTTTCGGTGATGATAATGTCATCTACGTAGACTAAAATGATGGTGGTGGAGTTGTTCGTGTGTTTGAGGAACATAGATGAGTAAGCCGTGCTTTAGACGAAGTTAATCTTTAAAAGAGACAAGCTTAATTTTCCATACCATGCCCTTAGTGACTGTTTCAGGCCGTAGATAGCCTTCTTTAATCTACATACCAGAGATGGGTGCGTTGCTTTCTCGTGTCTTGGAGGTAGGGACATATATACTTCTTCTTCCAGATTTCCTTGGAGAAATGTATTTTTTACATCCATTTGATATAGTTCCCAGCTGAGGTTGGTGGCAACGGATAGTAGCACTCGGATTGTGTTCATTTTTTCTACTGGAGCGAACGTCTCCTAGCAATCCACTCCATATGTCTGAGTAAAGCCTTTGGCAACTAGTCGGGCTTTATATCTCTCGATAGTGCCGTTGCTGTTGTATTTGGTCTTGTAGACCCATTTACATCCTACGGGTTTCTTCCCGTTGGGTAGTGGGATTATGTCCCAAGTTTCATTTTTTTCCAAGGCTAGGAGTTCTTCATTCATCGCCTTTCTCCATTTAGGGTCGAGTTGGGCTTCTTGATAGGTCTTTGGCTCATCTGTTTCATCAATTTTTCCCAAATATGCCCTGAGGTATCGCGCAAAAATTCTACGAATTGTTTGAGCAGTGTAGCCATCTGTGCGTTGTTGACTGGGTGCAGGTCTGCTCTAATGGATCCGGATCGGTCTATTTCTTCCATTCTGTCGGGTCGGGTCGGTATCCATTGCCCGAACCGAGTCCATCTATCTTGTGAGCCCTGCGGCCTGGGTCGGGTCCTGACCCGTGACCCGCTCCGCTGAAACCCTCGGTATAAAAGGGGAAAGGTTTCGCGGAGCCTCCTCGCTCGTCACTTTTCGCGCAGCTCCCTCGCTCGTTCTGGAACTTCCTCTGGTTCTGCCGGAGATGAGGGTGCAGGTTCCAGCACCGATCATGGGTGTGCCCTTCCTTTCGGCAGTGGCTGCATTTCACCTGCTCGCCTGGTTGTCCGCGGTGTCTTCCCCCTTCCTCAAGGTTAGGGTTTCAGAGGAAGCCGCGGGTCGCCATGGCTAGTGCCTCCGCCTTGTCATCTCTGATACTCATTACTCGTCGCCTGGTTTCTTCTCTTTGAACCATGGCTGAGACCGTGGCAAAAGTTGGCTTCTCTGTCAACATCAAGATCTGAGCTCGGAATGCTTCGTAGCTTGAGTCGAGAGCCGTCAAGAAGTGGTAAACCATATCCTGCTCAGCCCGTTCTTGGAGTTCCTTCAGGTCAGTGGTCATCGGTCTCAGGGTTTCAAGTTCTTTGAACTTAGATTTTAAAAACCCGGTTAGCTCCGGTACTGATCTGTCCCCCTGTTTTGCTTGGGAGATCTCTCGTTTAAGTTCAAAGACTTGCGCAAAATTGTTTTGTTCACAGTAGTTGCTCCGGATTTCTTCCCAGAGTTCATGTCTTGTTTCACAAAAACAAAAAATTTCACTGAGTTTTGGGTCTATTGAATTAGTTATCCAGGTCATTACCTGGCTGTCCATGATGTCCCATTCTTCTGAGTTTCGGTCTGGTCTTGGCTTACTGCCATCCACGAAGCCTAGTCTGCCTCTTCCTTTCAGGCTCACCCGAGCCGCCCTGGCCCACGGTATATAGTTGTTGCCAGTGAGCAGGATGGAGGTTAGTCTGGGATTGGTGTCATGGTGGTGAAGCTGGTCGGAGGTTGATGGTTCTGCCATATATGTTGGTTCTCATAATCACTGCTCTGATACCATGTAGAAATGATGAACCTGTTGGTTCTGATCTTTTATTGAAGAAAAAATTTTATTTGTTTACAATGAGGGAGGATGTATATATACAAATGATTCTAACGGTTGCCTATGATCTCCTATGATTCCAACGAATGCCTACTTGAAGCCTGAAATCGTTTTTTACCAGAAATGGTTAGACACTCACTGTGTTTGGTGAAAGTCTCTGTTCTGCTTCCCTCTTTTGCCTATGATGAAAATTTTCTTCTGAGGCTGTAGCTTTTCTTTCTTCAACATGAAACGTGTAACCTGAGGTTTGTTTACGCAGTTAACATGTTCAAAGCACGACTAATACAAAAAAACATGTGATTCAATGGTCACATGACTGCATGAACTCAGGATGTATAGTTTGGATTTGTCTCTAAGTTCAAGTGAGTTTATATGATTCAATACGTCAAGGTCAAGGGAAAAATAGAAGAGAGAAAATGCCAAAATCTGACTTCAAAATTGGCTGCCCACAACTAAAAAAGAATTGTGAGATATGTTGTTTTGGGAATGTTCAATATATCCCCCAACCGGTCGAGACAGTCACAGACAGTCAAACAAGGCCACTAGTGTCGTCTTCGATTAGGCTTTTTCAAGTTTGGTCTTATTCGATTTACAGAAAAAACTTTGGGCCGTTTCACCTTTATTAGTCTTCTCTTTTAATTAAAGCATGCATGAGGTGAACTAGATTGATATTAAATGATTTTTATAATTAGATTACTGAAATATAATTACATAAATATAAGATATCTGAAAAATTAAAATTACTCACAGTAATTATGAATGTTATTATTCATTTTCAGTTTTACAGACTAATAAAAAATGGGTGGAATGTTGGTGACGTGAGGAAAACAAGAAACTAAATTAGCATTATGATGTAATTAAATGGTAAATAAAATATAAGTGAATAACAAATTTATATATTTTTCTTTTTACTAATTTTTGAAATATATATCAGACAAGAAATAAGCTAATAATAATGCAATAAATAAAAATAAGAAAAAATATTTTAATTACATTTCCAAATTTACAAAACACCATGTAATAATTTACCCATTAAAATATCTAGACGCTCCTAAGCTAAAGCCTAAAGCTAATTGTCGGTGTTCTATACTTGTAACTTTCCTTCACTAATTTGCTACTGTCGTTTTGGATTTGGAAACGAGACAAGTTTTTTTAAATGACATGGTATCTATTTAAGTAGTCAAAATCTGATCGAAAAACCAATGAGACCAAACCCTACAACAAAGAACCCTTTCTTAACTTTTGTTTTAAATTTTAACATGCTATACCTTCTTGGTAGGGTGTCTCAATTTGATAAAGACCAAATGTAATGTTTTTGACATGAGTTTGATCGTGAGGCCATTCATGTATGTTGGGACAACTTTTGTTTGTACCTTACAAGTTTTATGTCATACACTATGTAAATTTGGCTCCACCACCACCCTCCACGGCTCTACCTAGTTTGAACATGGCCGGAATGATTGACCTATAGACTTGCAATGTTTGTACAATTGTTTTGAAGATCTTACCACCTTCTTATATTTATTATTAACTTGTTTTTAACGCATGCATCACATATGAATATACACTTTTGTGTATAGTTAATATATGTTAATTTATTATTATTTTTCATTGTGAGACTAAACTAAGATGTGAAATATAGTGAATGGTCAACTCTAAAAATTTCTACTGTGATAACACTTTTATGATACATCCTTATCGTTGTAAAAGTTCCATCACGCTGGTATAAATAATTTATTTTCTTATTATTTGTACTTACATATTTAATGATAAATTTAACCACAAAGATGTTTAGTCGTCAAGTAGATTAATTTTTAATTTTAAATATGTAATTCATTTAAAAATTAGTCAATCTTATAACTCTTCATTTTTTTCGTTGTGATATAATGAGATATTTCATAAATGTGAGTTATTTATAGAAAAATAAAGTATATAGATACTTTTATTGTTACAATTTACATAAAAGCATGATGCTGGAACTTTACAATTTACCACCTTCTTATATTTATCATCAAGTCAATTAAAAAATGTAATTGGTTTGTAGCATCTATAAAATAATATATTTTGTATTATTTGTTAACTATTTTATTTATGAATAATTCTAGAGTGATTAAGTGATTGATCAAGTTTTTAAGTGACTTCGTCGATGTAGAATTACTCTTTTTTTATATCCAATATGTTTAAAATATGTTTTTACTATCATCAATTATAGGCTAAAATATAAAATATACCCCTGTAGTTTGATCAAAATGTAAACTATACCCTTAAACTTTTTTTTGGTATTTCTTACACCCTTTATAGTTGGAAAAATTGTAAAATACACCATTCTGTGACGATTTTTCATCAAAACTGACTGAAAATTATTTCTGTTTTTGGACTCTTCTTCTTCTCGGCCAAAAGAGAGAATACCTCAATTATTTTCCTCCATATGCTCTATTTCTCTCCATTTTGAGACACTAGCTTTCCTATCTCTCTTCATTCCTCCTTTTTTAGACCTTCATTTTTCACTTCCGCTCTCCTTTCACCATTGCACAACTCTCTTTTTTGTCTCACAGCAGCTTCAAATATTTCTTTTGAAGGTATTGGTTGATAAAAAATGGTTTCCTTCTCATCATCAAGGTCCGATGTGAAGTAGTTTGGCAGTGGCACAGCGGATTAGTTACTCCATTAAAAAATTCATGAAAATCCATAATATTAGGTTGTATAAGATAAAACAAGCATATCACATTTTGAAAGAGAACCCCAAAGTAAGAAAATCAACACAAAATAAAAACACAAAAAAACAAAGAACTTGACTTACCCGAAGAGAATCAATCATCAACAAATTGTAAAAACATTTAGCCTTTTTGATCATCCAATGTCAAACTTTAAGTTTTGCTTATTTCTCCACCTTTTGCTTCTCGGACGACTTGGCTCTCTCTCACCTACAAATGAGAGAAAACTAATACTAAAAATGTTAAAAGTTAAAAGAAAAGAAAATATAAAAGTTAAACTTGAGTACCTAACAGTAACAACGTTAGCTTTGGTTAACCGAAATTAACTGTGTGCTACTCGTGTGCTTTTTGGTGTCATTTTTTACGGAAAAATATAAAAAAAAAAGTTTAAAAGCATAGTTTACATTTTGATGGGGTATTTTCTATATTTTAGCCTAAATTATTTTGCTGCAACAAAAAATAAATAACTACCATAAAATGCAATTTAAAAATATTCATCAATATTATATTCTAAAATAATAATAAAAAAGTTCATTTAATTGCTTAATTAAATACTTATTACTATACACCATAACATTTAAATTTTTAGTTGAAAGATAAATTAAGTGGTTTTAAGGGGGAAATGAGGATAAACTTAGTTCAGAAAAAGTTTTTTGAAACATCTATAAACTTTTGAATAATTTACAATATGATATAATAATGCATTTAAGTTTTGCAGGTGATAACATTAGATTAATCATTCTAAAAGCAAAGAGAGTAGAGTTTGTAATTTTGCTATTCGTTCGTCCCTGATCAAAAGTAAAGATTACGTCCATAGAATTCTTTACATTTCAGATACTAGAAGTATGACCACGTAATTGTAAGTATAGTATTTTTTTATTGTTATATCTTAATTAAGGGCATTGCTAAACATCATGAGTCATACATCATTGATCCATCACGAGTCATGTGGTTAGTATAGATTAGTTGTCCATTCTTGAATGTGGTTCGTGAGATTGATCAAAATTAGTGAACCATTTTTATAAATATTTATTATAATAATAAAGGCACTAATCGATTTGGTTTAATTACATTTTTTTTCTTTCATTAATAACACTAGTAAACTACCAGTTATTAAATGTACAAAAACTGAAAATTTATTTTAACAAAAAAACAATTTTTAAGAACCATAAAGAAAATTCTTGAGTAATTTTTTTGCACGAAAACATATTTACAGCTATAAAGGAATAAACTTTGCATCATTGAGGTCTAAATCATCATTGAGGTTTGAAACACATATGCCATGCAAGGGTTTGAGCAAACTGAAGTAATACATAAAATAATTTCAAAATTAAAACATCGGATATTTAATCTTGATCATGATATATGGTCTAATAATATCCTTAGTTCTTATAAAGGAGAAGAGTGAAAGGGATAGTTTTAACATAAAGAAGCTTCCTACTGCTAGAAACCTAAGCAACTGTAACTGTCAAAGTAAGTTAGGACTAGCTTAGAGTCAAGTGGCTAAGTTGTTAGCTGTTAGTTTCTTCTTCCTTCCTCTCTCGTCTCGACTGCTATATTTGGCTTCCGTATAAATAGGTTTGTCATTAGCTTTTCTTGTTGCTGGAATACACTACAAGAAATAAGGGTTTTAGCGACCAACATTTTGGTCGTTAAAACCCAAAAAATTCGTCGCGAAAACCTTTCGCGACAAACTGATATTTGTCACGAATTTCGTCGCTTTTACTTTGTCAGCGAAAGTCCTTCGCAATAAAATATGAAACTCGTTGTGTTAGTCTTTAGCGACGAAAAAAAACTGGTCGATAAAGGCTTTCATGACGAAAATAAAAGTTGGTCGCCAAAGACTTTTTGCGACCAAAATAAAACGACTCGCAAAGGCATTTCGTGACCATAAAATATTTCGTCGTAAAAACCTTTTTGCGACCAATATTTCTTTTCTTCACAAAAAGCTTTTGCGACAAAAAAAAGTTTCATCACAAAAACCTTTTGCCATCATTTCTTTTGTCGGGAAATATTTTTGGTGACCAAATTTTACATTACAAAATGTTGTAATAGCAATTAATATCATCATAAAATCTATCAAACCTGATATTTTTCTAAGAAATATATATTAATCATTAATATAGTAGTTCGCTATAAAATCTCTGAATCATAATTCATTACAGAATTTAGTTCACAAATATATCTAAAGAAAAATAAAAAAGAGAATATTTAAAGCTTGACGTTACAACTACAAAGTTTAACAAATATTCTAAAACTCATGTTTCTGTTGTTGAGTCATCGTGAGGAGGTGGAAAATCATTTTAACGAGCCCAAGCGAGTAAGCTTTGTAGTTGGCTCTCCATCAACTTGATTTGCTTCTTTAATTCGATATTTTCAACTCCAACTCGACTTTTTTTCTTGGAAGATGTCGGTGGGGCTCCATGTCCAAGACCTTTATTTCACTTGAGGACTTCTTCAACTATCACTTCTTCGAAGCTGGGTGTGACATCCTCAGCGGTAAGCTCATCCCGTAAAGTACATATGCGTTCATATGTAACATCAAAATGAGCCAAGCTTTAAATTAAAACTAACACTATTATCTTTAGACAATGAGCATTAATCGAAAAGTATTCAAACATCATCAAAGCATGTTCAGATACAAGGTGATA